>OY987327.1:77953557-78198836 GCA_963920685.1 Polydrusus tereticollis
CTTCTTATTTTCCAGTGAGTTTTCAATATATCCTTCTGCCACTGTTGAGGACTTCCACCCACCGTGTGTTTTGATAGTTCTCAGCCTCGCACCAGAGTCTGCCACCTTCACTACTAATGTAGTATCCAAATCCTCGATGTTGTCGATTGTCAAATAGTATAGCTCTTCTCTGCGACAAGCAATTTCATCAGGAGCTACTTATCGTCTCATGATATATTCAGGAACTGCTCAATTTGGTCTCTCGTCAAAATCATAAACTTTTTAGGTTAATAGCTCCTTTTTACTTCAAAAGGCGACAAGCTTATAATATCCACTACAGTCAGCCTTACGAGTCTGTGGCTACGACGTCTATAGAGACAAGGGAAAAGGCGTAAAGAAGTCAGTTTTAGCTGTAACTGCTTCGTTTCATAATAATATTTTATAATTTTATGGAAGTAGTCCATCTCACAGTGGAGTGATATTTTATTTATGGAATAAAACACAAAGTCTGCTCCACTAATTTAATAAAATAAATTTATATTATATGCCCATACATGTTTCAAAGGCATAAACCTTCATACTTAGTGTGTTAATATTAAGATGTAAAGTATATTATGAAGAGACCAATGACATTGTTAAATTATTAAAACTTATGTTGCAGAAAATTTTTTTTATTTTTATAAGAATACATATTTAACATGAATTAATTTAATAATACATTATAACTAATAAAAGGTTTTGTTTAATTAATATGAGTTTTAAATTTATTTTTATTTTATATTAAACTTATTGTAAAAACCCAACTTTTACTGGGAAATTAAAATCAGAAACGAAATACGGTACGACCATCATGGTGAAGTCATACCAGAATGATTTGGTTGGTTACATATGTAAGTATTCTTATAAAAATTAAAAGAATTTTCTGCAACATAAGTTTTAATAATTTAACAATGTCATTGGTCTCTTCATAATATACTTACATCTTAATATTAACCCACTGAGGATGAAGGTTTATGCCTTTGAAACAGGTATGGGCATATAATTTAAATTTATTTTATTAAATTAGTGGAGCAGACTTTGTGTTTTATTCCATAAATATAATATTTTATAAGTTATTTAATTCGTAAAAGCATAAGAATAGAAAAAATGCCTCTAGATTTATATAATACGTTTCAATTAGTGCGATTTCATTTTGAGAAGTACAGCTACATACGTTTAAATATTATTATTAATTATAAATTAAATAATCTAATTCTAAACTCATCCTGTAAAATTTCTGAAGATGTCATGATGACAAGCACCTTCTCACAAATTCAGTATTATATGCAATAGATAGAGACAAAATCAGTATCAAGGTGATAATTTCTGGTCCGGGAATCCGCGCTATTATAGACGTTGATTGCCAAATGTACCAGGATAAATGATGAATTAATATTTCTTAAGTATTACCTTCGTCTCTTTCACGATTATAATTTGCAATGTAAGGGGGAAATTAAATATATGTTACAGGGTGTATACACTATACAGGGATATGCATATGCCTAATTGTTTTATGTAATACTTCAACTTCATACAAATTAAGATTTTATGGAAATTTAAACAGAGAATTACGGCAACAATGTTGTGTTTTGGACCACATTCCTTAAATTCCTTTCATAGCTGTCGGGCTATAATATCTATATTGAAATTTAATTTCAACATGGCTTTAAGCATTGAGTAGTGAGACCAAGGAGATAAAGACTTCCATACCTTAGATTTCTCCTTTGAAATATGCGAGAAATATATTTTTACTGTATTTTCGAGAGAAACATTTCAAATCGCACCATTGCAGGAATTCCTTTGACCTTTTCGGCACCAACTCAAAGGTACATTGGTTGCATAGGTATTTTTTTTTGTTCATTTTAGTGTCTGGTTTAATAGTGTTTATAGTTAAAAGATAGTATGATGCGCAAATAACTATTACCTTGCATTGTCTGCCATGTGGTTGATGTAAAGTTTTAAATTGGGGAACAAATTACAATTTACCTAAATTATGGCACCACTACAATCGAAATGGTGAACTTATTTAAGTATCACAAAAGTTGCGTTATTTCATATATCATCACTAAGACACATGTCGCTATGCCATACAAATCCAGTTCAGTTTCTGAAATATTCCTGAAAGCAAGAAATTGCAATAAAATATATAATAATATGGCATGTTCTAGTTATTTCATTCGTGTGTTGTTTAAATAAAAATACTCTCGAAATAGCAAGTCGGTCGATAGCTACACCCACGGCGTATTGTCTCGCGGTGCGCCACGGGATTCTTATACAGAATATGTATTAATACATTTACACAAACTGATTCTAAACTGCAGCACTCCGTGCCAACCGCAGTATTCCTAGCAGAGTCATATTTTTTTTTTATGATAAGGCACAGCACTGCAGGATAACCTTTAAGGCGCTCTGCGAGCGGTGCGTGTGCGCAGAACACGATTTACGTTGGTCTTAAATCTTTGGAGATTATACTCGTTGGGGAACACGGCCTTAGGGAGATCGTTCCAGACTGATGACGTCCTCCAGATGAAAGAATTTTTAAACACTGTCGTTCGAGGGATACTTAGCCAAACCACGTACGGGTGGGCTGCAGTGGCTCGTCGTATATTTCTAGCATACACCGCTTTGAGTGAAATCAAGCGGGCAACCTCAGTAGAGCACTTGCCATGAAAATATTTGTAAAATAGACTCAAGCCGCCAACCTGCCTTCGATGTTCAAAGCTTTTCAGGTTGTTTATCAGATCATGGTCACCGATCAAGCGAATGTCTCTTCTTTGAATAGAATCCAGTAATCTCAGGGTATGCTTAAGAGCAGAGCCCCAAATATGCGAACAATACTCCAGCGATGGTCGAATTTAGGCTTTATAGAGCATCAAAAGGCTTGTACGAGGCTGCCCTAGCAATGGGCACAACGTGACTATGCCAAGACATATGACTAACCAAATTAAGGCCCAATAAATGAATTGATGAAGCCAAGGGAATCAAGTGTGCCGCCATGACAATATCCGGTTCTTCAACATTAGCTGTTTTAGAAAAAACTGCCGCCTGGGTTTTTTTAGCGGTAAATTATACTTGGTTACTGTCACCCCAAGACAGAATTTCTTTCAGGTCTTTGTTGAGATGCGATACCCCTTGCTGCCTATAGAGATGTTCATTGACAGCCGATGTTCGAGCATCCAAAGTAAAAGATGAAATCATCAGCGAAGCTACATACCGGGTGTTGCATCGTCGAGCGGGACATAGGAAATCCCATGTAATTTTAAATGGGGTCAATTATTGGCTTCCCTAATTATTTTAGAGAAAAATTCTATTTAGATTTATTAAAGAGCACTAAAATCCACATTCAAAAGAATAACTTTAGATATTTTTGATGAGCCCGTTTACGGGTTATCGCCGATTTCTTTTTAACTATTTCTCCTTTTTATGGCCCCGTATTTGCGGGCACCAGTCAAGGTAAAAGATGACTGTCAAATAAAGTTGTCATTTTGAAATGTGTGCTTTATTGTTATAAAAACTCGTACATCGAAAATATTAAAGGTGTATTTATGAGTACAAATTAATCTGAATAAAACTAAAATAGAGTATCCAATTACAAGGTTAATTATGACATTTTACATGTTTCAATATTTTACTAATTAATAGGTAGGTACTATTAAATTGTTAAAACTTTAGGATTTAAGAAGATGTTCAAATATTCCTCAAAATGACAACTTTATTTGACAGTCATCTTTTACCTTGACTGGTGCCCGCAAATACGGGGCCATAAAAAGGAGAAATAGTTAAAAAGAAATCGGCGATAACCCGTAAACGGGCTCATCAAAAATATCTAAAGTTATTTTTTTGAATGTGGGTTTTAGTGCTCTAAAATAATTAGGGAAGCCAATAATTGACCCCATTTAAAATTACGTGGGATTTCCTATGTCCCGCTCGACGATGCAACACCCGGTATAGTGTTTTTAGTTTTTTTCAAAAGATCGTTAGTATATAGTAAAGAGAGGGTGGACGACAATATGGAACCTTGAGGGACTCCGGCGTTGATGTTAAATGTGTCTAAAAGAAATCCGTCCATCGCCACTCACAGAGAACGGTCTTTAAGAAAGCTTGTCAGCAATGAACAAAATTGAACCGGCATTCCGTATGCCCTTCCTTTAGTTAGGCCTTGGAAATGTCCAGTGCTACCGCTTAGATCTTTTGAGGACCATAATAGACGATCTACTATGGGATACCCTCTTGTAAACAAAGTGTAGGTTATCCGATTGTTGCAAAACACCATCCATGTATGCTTCAGCTAATGCCCTACAAAAGGTATTTCTAATTTTTGATTCACAACTTCAAATCTCCCCACACTCGGTGTTTGGCTTAAACTAAATTTTGAATATAGCTCTTTTGTTCAAATTTAGTCGTTTTAGGTGATTTAAATATAACTTTCTTTAATCAATGTTACTTAACAGACAAAAGCGGCAGATTTGTTGACAATTTTCTTCAATTTTTGAGTTTCTATGACGTTACGCAGTCGTGTTGTAAATAATGTGAATAGCTTATTGGATGTGGTAGTAACCAATCTAACCTCTCATGTCTCCTGTAGCGATTTTAGCCTGGTTGCCGATGACAAACTTCATCCCACTCTGAGAATTTTTCATTTTTGTGGAAACGGCAATGTATAACTTTCGTAAAGCTGATTATGTCTGTATGTATAATATATTTACTCAAACTGACTGGGGTTTTTCGAATCACCCAGAGACGTCAATGACGCAGTTGCAGATTTTTACAAAAAATTATATGACATTTTTAATTTAAGCATTCCTAAAAGTGGAACAAATTCAAAACAGTATCCTGCGTGGTTCAACAGGAACATAAGTAGTGAATCAAACTCTAAAGAAAAATTAAGAAAAAATACGAAAATAATAAAAAAACTTAATCACTATTACAATTTAAAAGATTAAGTGCGGAACTCAAAAGGGATATAAAAATTGCCCAAGGAAAGAGACTATACAGGTTATAATATAGAATTTAGGAATGAGGTGATATTTCTAAAGTGTTTGTTAGTATTTTTGGCAGTATGTATAACAAGGATGCAGGGCATAACCCTAATATAATAGAAAAATTTGATCAAACCTCAAATTACACTCTTTACCTAGAAGCATTCATAAGGTATGGTCAGCCTTGATAATTTGAAGTAAAACCGAATATTTCCCTCATATATAAAAAATCTCATAAGAAGTGTGGTCTTTCGCAAGAATTACAGCGATAATTCCACAGTAGAAGCGATAATTCCACAGTAGAAGCGATAATACCCCAGTAGGTAGCTATCAATCATAATCAAGTTTTTACTACTACTGTGTACTAACAATCATACAAATCCATAATTTTTGACTGTTTATAAATATATTATTTATTATGTACTTTTTTTAATTTTAATACTAACTTAATACTTTACATTATATTTATAAATATATTTAAAAAATAATAATAATAATAATATTATATTTTCTTTACCAACATTGGAGGCGTCTTTTGCATATCCTGGTATATGGGTATTTAAGTGTAACCACGGTTACCGCAAAAACTTTTATTATTGAACTTACTTATGTCAATCTGAGACATTTAAAAAGTGAATTGATTACAAATCAAGATTTAATTTAATTTTAAGTATATTTTTAATAAATTTGTTACTTATTACGTAATTTATTGTACAACAATGTTTTTTTTTTAATATGAAATACAATTTTTCGGGAAATATTCCACCGAATACCACTCGTGCATCAAAAATAACCAGATAATTCTGCTTTCAAGCGTGTTGTAGTATTGTAACTGCATTCGGTTATTTTCATTTTTGATTAAATCTCGAAAAAGCCCTCCTTGTTCGAAGTCGGGCTCTTTCGGATTTAATCAAAAATGAAAATAAACTCATTCAGTTACAATACAACACGCTTTCAATCAGAATTATCGGTAATTTTGATGCACTAGTGGTATTATACCCGATAAATAGTTTTTGAAATATACGAGATAAAAATCAAATAAAACGCTCGCGAGGCGGTGACGTCATTAAGTCCCACAGTTGGTCCGCTTTGAACTTGTGCAACGGTCTTTCTGTGCATATACAAGGGAGATGCGTTTATTCTATAATAAGTAAAAAGTCCATTCCATACGAGTTTTAGACGATACTTTCTCTGACACTATTTTAGAAAAAAAAAAAATTTTTTCTCTCGTGTCGATGTCAACTCTGTTACTCAGCAACGGAGAAAGGGCGATGTGCATGGCCACCTGTCTTCTTAGTCGTAAACAGCAAGTAACCGGCAGCAAACGCGACCCCACTTGCTATAGGAGATAGGAATAACATCACACAGCGATTTCCGCGAGTCGATGCTCGTAAATTATTTAAAGGCTTTAGGGGCGTCAAAAAGTTAAAATTTTTTGCAGTTCGCACTAAAATTAAAAAATCTATCAGAAAATGTAATAAAAAAAAATTATAAATGACCTCTTCTTTTGATATTACCTACATATTTTTACTCGTTTTTAATCAAAACACCCGCTTATTACGGTGAATTTAAATTTAGCTTAGATATAACTAATATTTAATTATAAATAAATGAAACGCAAAGTCTGCTCCACTAATTTATTGTCACCATTATTGGTTAGATGTTAAGAAACAAAAAGGGACATGTTTCGAGAGCAGTAGCTCTCATCTTCAGCCTTTCAATTGCTCAGTAGGTGACATAATTTGTGTAAAAGGAAATCTGTAATAATAGGAATAAATATTGTAGTTGACTCAGGTCAAAAAGAAACCAAAAGTGTACAAATTGATAATGTTGAATTAAAAAGAGATTATAAAGTTCGACTGTGTAGATGACTTACCATGTAGCAGAAAAAAGGTTTTAATAACAAATTATATTGTACATAAATATTGATCAGTTAAATTGTTAATTACCTAAAATTAAATTAAACACTAAAACGAAATACTTTTTCTTTTTAATTTTCTAACGAAACTATAAAAGAGTGAACTTTTGCAAAACATGGCTGCTTGCTAATAAAGAAAATAATGGGTATGTTGAATTACAATGGTAATGTCAAAATCACGTGTCGAATGGGTGTCACCCACTGGCAACCGTTCAAGGATTATTTAGAAGTGAAAAAGCTAAAATTTTAACAACAAATGGTATATAAATAATGGTAAAGGATTTTAATTGCTTGAGGTTCTATGAACAGGTAGGCAGATGAACTTGACCGCTTAAATAGATATATCGATGCCAAAGTTAAAGTAGATGTATCAATATGGAGTTATCAAATCTGTGTTATCAATGAGGACCGTTGGTGAAGGTTAAAAAATAAAAATTAAAATTAGATTAATAATACAAGATTAATTAAAGTGATAATAATTATATGAAGTTTAAAGAATTAAAAAAAGGAAAGGCATGAGAAATTTATCTGATCATTGATGCAATTAAGATTCGGATTCCTAAGAGCTTTTTGTATTTCTAGGATCTCAAGTAGGTTTAGAGTGATGCCCTTATTGCAACAGTGGAGGACCCTTGTGCCAGATGTGAGGTCGAAAGAGTGGTTTTCATTTATGATATGGTTGGCGAAAGTTGATTTTGAGTTTAAATCTGTTATGGTCTGGTTAATGTGTTTGTGAATAATTTTTATGTGTTCATTCACTCTGATGGAGATTTTACGGCCACTTTGACCGACATAGCATGTATTACAATTATGTTGATTACATGACAAAAGATAAACGCCGGACTTATGTAGTAACGGAATTTTGTCTTTAGTATTAACGATGAAATTTCTTAGAGGGGATGTTACCTTAAAACTTAAGGTAATATTATGTTTTTTGAAAATGTTGGAGATTTTATAGGATATATTATTAAAAAATGATAATGAAAAATATTTGGTGACTATGTCGTTTTGTTTGCCAGGGGATAAGTTCTTATTGAGTGAATTGGTCAGATATCTGAAATAAAGTTTGTTGATTGTAAAGAGGGGGTAATTGTTGTTCTGTGCAATTTGTTTAATGTAATTAAGTTCAGTGTGAAAATTAGTATGATTTAACGGTAAATTAAAAAGTCTATGGAAAAGGCTATGAAAGGCGGCGAGTTTGTGACTGTGCGGGTGGTTAGAGTTGTAGGGGATGACAAGGTCAGTACTGGTTGGTTTATGGTAGATTGCAAATTCTAGATTGTTGTGATTTTTGCTTATTGTGATATCTAAGAAAGGAATTGAGTCGTTATTTTCTATTTCCATAGTAAATTCAATGTGAGGGTTCAGAGAGTTTAGAAAGGAGAAAAGGGAGTTGAGTTTTGTCAGACTACCGGTGAAAACTAAAAATGTATCGTCGACATATCGAGAAAATCCTAAAGTTTTCTCGAATATAGGGTGTGTTTCTATTTGAGATTCAAGCTTGGACATAAAGATTTCAGCCAGAAGAGGACTGAGCGGAGATCCCATTGCCAAACCCGAGGGCTGAGAATAAAATTTTTCATTAAACTGAAAGAAATTTTGCTTAATAACTGTATCTATTAAAAGACAAATGTTGAGAATGTGACAAGTTGGGATACTAGTTAAAGAGAAGAGAAGGTTTCTGAGTTTTAAGTAGATGAATACAAGGATATTTTATTGAGAAGGAAACTGACTTCGCTGGACATTTGGTTTAATAATGAATGCCTAAGACAAAAAGTTTTTCCCAATTACGTTTTTCTTCGATCCACAACAAAGAACAGCTTATCTCGCAAGGCCTTAGATGTCGCAAAAAGAGTGTGGATCCATGAAGAAGTCAAGAAGCACTACTTCACTTTAAATTTGCTGAACTTGAAACTAAAAAACATCTACTTAAAACTCGCCACCATGTTACACCCAGCCGAGTGGGACTCTTTTACCTCGAAACTATTGGACTTTGTCGAAGACCAAGGTAAGATGAAATTTGACCGTCTCTCTTTAAAACTCAAACAACTTACCAAAAAGAAAAATAACCACACAAATCCTCACTTATTAAACTTCAATAGTACCGCTGGCGTTGGCATATCTTCTGCTAATATGAACGGTGTTCATAATTCCACTATGTTGAACAATTCTTTTTATAATGAAACCTTCTGTAATGAGTTCAATATATCTTCTCTAACCACAGGCCATTTTTCTGACTTTAATTTTCACAAAAGGGTTTTAAATCTCTCTTCCACAAACCTTGATGCAGGGGATGAGGAGCTTTTGTGCCAAGGTCTCGGTTTTAATTTGTTTTTTACCCCTAGGCCTACAGATTTGCAACTTCTAGCTGTAGAGTCTGAGAGAATCTTAGAAATTTCTGGCATCACAAACGATTTGGAAACAATAAGATCTGAAATTGCTGTTACTTTGAACAAATTTCATAAAAATGTAACATCTCTCAACCATTCTAATAATCAATCAAACAAATTTAACAAATCACTTTCATTGTTCCGTAGAAAGATCATTGACAACCAATTGACAGTCTCTAAAGCCGACAAGGGCAATTGTATCGTCGTGATGGACAAACCTCTTTATATTAATAAAGTCAATGATTTTCTTACATCCTCTGAATTCTCAAATATCCCCAACAATCCAACCACATCCTTCCTTACATATCTCAAAAAGATCTTAATGTTGACCAATGACACTCTAAACTTTCTAGACTCAGACAAAAGTAAATTATATCCCATGAATGCAAAAACCCCTTTACTGTACGGTCTCCCAAAAATTCATAAAACAAATATCCCCATTCGTCCTGTCGTTAGCTACTCAGACTCCCCAGCGCATAAATTAGCTTCCTGGTTAAATGACATAATTATGGATTGCACACAATTTTCGAGTAAATTCTCTGTCCGCAATTCCTTTGAATTAACCCAAAAACTAAACAAAATAATAATTCCTGACAATTCCATATTAGTATCATTTGGTGTTAAAAATTTATTCCCCAGTATTCCTCCTGAAGAGTGCTTAGAACTGGTGAGAAACCTTCTCTTCTCTTTAACTAGTATCCCAACTTGTCACATTCTCAACATTTGTCTTTTAATAGATACAGTTATTAAGCAAAATTTCTTTCAGTTTAATGAAAAATTTTATTCTCAGACCTCGGGTTTGGCAATGGGATCTCCGCTCAGTCCTCTTCTGGCTGAAATCTTTATGTCCAAGCTTAAATCTCAAATAGAAACACACCCTATATTCGAGAAAACTTTAGGATTTTCTCGATATGTCGACGATACATTTTTAGTTTTCACCGGTAGTCTGACAAAACTCAACTCCCTTTTCTCCTTTCTAAACTCTCTGAACCCTCACATTGAATTTACTATGGAAATAGAAAATAACGACTCAATTCCGTTCTTAGATATCACAATAAGCAAAAATCACAACAATCTAGAATTTGCAATCTACCATAAACCAACCAGTACTGACCTTGTCATCCCCTACAACTCTAACCACCCGCACAGTCACAAACTCGCCGCCTTTCATAGCCTTTTCCATAGACTTTTTAATTTACCGTTAAATCATACTAATTTTCACACTGAACTTAATTACATTAAACAAATTGCACAGAACAACAATTACCCCCTCTTTACAATCAACAAACTTTATTTCAGATATCTGACCAATTCACTCAATAAGAACTTATCCCCTGGCAAACAAAACGACATAGTCACCAAATATTTTTCATTATCATTTTTTAATAATATATCCTATAAAATCTCCAACATTTTCAAAAAACATAATATTACCTTAAGTTTTAAGGTAACATCCCCTCTAAGAAATTTCATCGTTAATACTAAAGACAAAATTCCGTTACTACATAAGTCCGGCGTTTATCTTTTGTCATGTAATCAACATAATTGTAATACATGCTATGTCGGTCAAAGTGGCCGTAAAATCTCCATCAGAGTGAATGAACACATAAAAATTATTGACAAACACATTAACCAGACCATAACAGATTTAAACTCAAAATCAACTTTCGCCAACCATATCATAAATGAAAACCACTCTTTCGACCTCACATCTGGCACAAGGGTCCTCCACTGTTGCAATAAGGGCATCACTCTAAACCTACTTGAGATCCTAGAAATACAAAAAGCTCTTAGGAATCCGAATCTTAATTGTATCAATGATCAGATAAATTTCTCATGCCTTTCTTTTTTTAATTCTTTAAATTTCATATAATTATTATCACTTTAATTAATCTTGTATTATTAATCTAATTTTAATTTTTATTTTTTCACCTTCACCAACGGTCCTCATTGATAACACAGATTTGATAACTCCATATTGATACATCTACTTTAACTTTGGCATCGATATATCTACTTAAGCGGTCAAGTTCATCTGCCTACCTGTTCATAGAACCTCAAGCAATTAAAATCCTTTACCATTATTTATATACCATTTGTTGTTAAAATTTTAGCTTTTTCACTTCTAAATAATCCTTGAACGGTTGCCAGTGGGTGACACCCATTCGACACGTGATTTTGACATTACCATTGTAATTCAACATACCCATTATTTTCTTTATTAGCAAGCAGCCATGTTTTGCAAAAGTTCACTCTTTTATAGTTTCGTTAGAAAATTAAAAAGAAAAAGTATTTCGTTTAAAATCCATCTCACTTAGTGTTTAATTTAATTTTAGGTGATTAACAATTTAACTGATCAATATTTATGTACAATATAATTTGTTATTAAAACCTTTTTTCTGCTACATGGTAAGTCATCTACACAGTCGAACTTTATAATCTCTTTTTAATTCAACATTATCAATTTGTACACTTTTGGTTTCTTTTTGACCTGAGTCAACTACAATATTTATTCCTATTATTACAGATTTCCTTTTACACAAATTATGTCACCTACTGAGCAATTGAAAGGCTGAAGATGAGAGCTACTGCTCTCGAAACATGTCCCTTTTTGTTTCTTAACATCTAACCAATGGTGACAATAAATTAGTGGAGCAGACTTTGCGTTTCATTTATTTATAAATATTCACTCCACTTCGAGATATGGACTACTTCTTCAAAATTAATATTTAATTCATTGAAAAGGGTTTGCTTTTTCATTTTGCAAGAACCATCCTCAGACGCGTTTCGCTGTATAACAGCTCATCAGTGAGGCTATGGGTTTTGACAAATGGAAAAAGCATCGGTGTCTGTTTTAAAACAGAAAAATCCCAGCACGAGATGGAGCAATCTGACCTGATATTTAATTTACAAGGATGGTGTACATCATAAACTCATAAATTATGAGTGACTCTTTACCTTTAATAACTAAATGTTTCTCGGAAATGGCTTGCGGAATACCAGATTCGTCTTTATTAAATAAGGAAGTGTGTCTCCAGATTATAAGTGGATATTTCGTACGTCAACATTTATTTTGAGTCACTTAACCTATTTTAGAGTTTTGGAAAAGATGTAAGAGCAAAACAGTAAACTGAATTTTTTTAACGATCCAGACGAAGTAATTTTAAAAAAATCCTTTACTGACCTGCGTAAAAATACATACCAGACAGCAAATTTATACGATCCCTTTTTTTTTCAAGAAGTCGTAGGTAGTTTCTCTAAAAGACTTGAATGATAGCTGGCGTTATCTAAAACTATGCCCGAGCTTTCAGGAATTAATTCTATTAGTGGTTCCAAATACTCTTCAAATACGTCAGCAGTAATTTCTTCATGATAATCTTTATTTAATTTTGTCTCAAATTTAATCAATCCACCATTTTCACCACACATGCTTTATTATTAACCCGCGACCTTTATATACCAGCAGATATTTTCAAATCAGTAGACAAATCTTCTATAAATGCTTGAGGAGAGCTTTAAATATTTTTATCCTGTCATATCTTTTGCACTGAATGCCTTTAGTTAAGCTAGGTTTCGCCCAAATAATATTTACTTTCGGTTGTGTTTTTCCCAAGAAAAACTTAATTTATTTAAAATTTGCGACAATTTTTTTCTTCCTAGGCTGGGTAAATTCTCATTTTTTCATTAAGAATTTTATCTAATGTTAGGACCTTCATATTGAAATATAAATTATGAACTTTTCTCCTTTTGACACTTTTCACATTCTTATCAATTTGTACAGGTGCCCTTCCTGGAGACTCTTTAGTAGGGGCTACCGTTTCAATTGTCTTTCCCTAAGAAGCCTGTATAATGTTGATTCACTAACTCCTGTCATATTGGCACATGCTGATACTAGGTTTCGAACAGTACTAGAGGGTGTTTGGTGTACAAGTGCGTCATTACGTGTTTTTCTTTATTAGGTGACACGTGTTTCGCCTTTTTATCGGCATCATTAGACCTACAACGTAACCCAATTAACAATAATCATCAGATATTAACAAAAGCAATATTATCCAACTTAAGGTCTAAAACGTTGAATTCCATATAAACATACAAGCTTAAAACACACACAAAAGTGACATTTTATATAAAGGAGGACCATAAAAAAAAATAAGGACGAACTTGAATCACATACAGCAGTAGATACGTTAAAGGGAACACGTGGACAAGTACTTTAGCCCAAGTTGTAAAACACTTGGAATTAAACCCAATAAAATAACATAAGACACGATAGTACCGGAAGGGAGAACCTAACCACACAATTATTTGTTTATATTGTTGAATATTAGATAGGGCTCGAAATCAAAAACATCATTCACACAAGTGAGTAGCGAACTTTTCTTTGCTTTCATAATTTCCATCTTCTCTAACAGATTTAATCCAACACCCTTGGGGCATTCGTGTAAAATTTCTACATTTTTAGATAGAGAGAACTGATGCTTTGAGGTTAGTAACTGATTTGCGAACGCTGATTTGGTTTCAGTTATATCGGAGTTTTTATATTTGTTAAAGAAACCCAAATGTTCCTTCAACCTTTTGGAAAATTTCCTATTACGGAGAAACGCCATCTAGTGGCCACCATCAGAATCAATATGGTATAGTTAATAGATCTGCGTGTAGAGGAAAAGAAGGGCTTTTTTTCAAGACCAAGTTGAATAAAATCGGTTTATCCAAAGCAGAGATATCAGCGTTTGAAAGAAAAAATGTTTGACCTTCTCCCACCACTTTATTATTAAAAATAGAAAAAAACGGTTCGCAACATAAAGTTGCATAATTTTATGAAGAATACAATGCTTATATTTTTAACATATTTTTATTAAGACAAATCAAGAGAAAATCGGCATTTCTATGTTGAAAGTTCTCTTACGCCTCCTAGCTGTCATTTTTCGAACTTGAAAATAATTTTCAGCAATTTTTCTTGGCCGCTTTTATCGATATATATTTTTTCCCAAAGTCCTAGTGTTACTTCTTTCTGAGATATAGCCGATTACCTCCTTAGGTGGAACACCCGGTGCAATACAAAATCTTACGAGTACCTGTGGTTACTCAATAAGCATACTAGCCACTCGGGCATAGATAAGTTAAAGTGTTAAAGTTACTAGTATTAAATTTAGAAGAAACAAATGGCCTTTAGCTGGGAAACAAAAAATATTTACTTTATAATAATAAATTGTAACTTTATTTACAACAAAATTAGCTGTAACAGACCACCTACTAGAGACTCTTGTGACGTCTTAATGCTATGTTGACATACGCTACACGTTTACAATGCACAAGCTCTGTACATAACATGGGCGCAAAACTTTATCAAAACATATAAATATGCAAATGCAAAATATTAAGATTGTTACTATGTTACAACATACTCAAGAAAAATGGTACTTAGCTGTAACTTTACGTGCTACCCATGGTTCATGAAGACTTAATCTTCGGTAAAACACACACACATGGTCCCTGAAACAGCTAACGTGGATACTGCTACACAGCTAGTCTCCAAAAATTCATGGTATATGGCAGCTCCAATAAAGAAACTAGTACATACTCCAGTTTGAGCTTTTAGCCCCTATCAAAAAAACCCTAAAATCGAATTTTAGATATACAACATGAAAGAGAAAACTTTCATAAAACCCAACGAGAGTAATTCAGATACCTAACTTACCTGAAATAACTAACGAGAGTTCCAATCTGCAAAATGGCGTCTAAGACCTTGCTAAAGTTGACGGAAAAGCATTTTAAATTGGCATTCCCCCCAAAGAATAGTCAAACTACAGAGCCATACCCTTTTTAAGACATTTGTGGATGTTTTATCGGCAATACATAGCCTTCCCTGCCCAAGAAACTAAACTTAGGAAGCTATTTCCACAAACGTGCTTTAACGTCTCCAGTGTCCATTGTCCAAAAAGTTCGATAATATTCCCTCTTTAACGTACATAGATGCCAAAACAAAACTTCGACAAAAATTAGTCAACCCTATCTTTGAAAACTAACCTCTTTTAATAACCAAAACCTTGACTACCCGCGTCAACCAATCACGACCCCAAAAATTATACACAATAACCGGACGTGGTCATGAAAATGCACAGAACTGTCAGTCTGATACTAACCTTCGTAACAAATTATCGATTTTTCTTAAAACAGCTGATTTACAACAGCCGAGACATTTAACCTACATCTCAAATACTAGGTTAAATGGTTATTCCTATTGACAACCAATTACCAATTAATTAAAAAAAGGATTTGAAATAAGACCTGTCCACAAGTAGCATGAAACAAAGAACAGAAGAAATCAATCCACTTGGCTATGTCTTACAAGATACAAAACATTCCTAGAAGACATAATCAAGAAAGGTTTCCAACTGGACATAGTGAAAATGTTGGCTATTACAGGTAATTAATGTTTAAGGTGAGAGTCTACCTAGGTACTTTAACAATTTAAAACCGAAAACTTAACATAGATAACCAAACTTATGAAATGCAATTTTCGAACTGTAACAAAGTCTTAGTAAAGGTATAAATTAAAAACAATTCTGTTTTACCTAGCCGGTCAACTAACTGGACCTCTATTTCCAATACAGTTTTCGTTGTATGATTCGTTCAAATATTCTGTAACTGCCCTCATGTGTGTGGTGGAGCACCATTTTGTTGGTAAAATAGTTCCACTCCATTTACTAATAGTATCACATCCAAGAACTGCTTAATTTCTTGCGTGAGGAAGCCTAGATATCTCGCCCCTGTTAGTGAACCGTCAAAGAATATAGTGCCTAAAATTCTGTCCCCTAAAATCCCAACCCAACAGTTAAAACCAAACCGTTCTTGAAAATTTCCCTCCTGTATCAAGTCTAAATTTTCGTAGGACCAATATCGCTTCTTATTTCTGTTGCAGTGTCCCAAATTAGTGAAACGGCTTTCGTCAGTATAAAGAATTTAATATGGAAATGTAATATCCTACAAATATTTTCCTAAGAACTCATTGCAATACTCAAGTCTCCTTTCATTATCGTTTGGGTACAGGTACTGATGTAGTTGGTATTTATGTTTATTTAAAATATTGCCGGCAGAAGAGTTACAAAAAATGCCACATTCTAGCGCGATCTCCCTGAGTGACGCATTATTCACTTGTACATATGCCAGAACATTTATTTCTATTTCTTCACTCACAATAATTGGATCGTTTTCATTATTATCAGGCTCATTTCGCATTTTCTGAACCAATTTTGGATAATAAGGCCGGGTTGGGTGACGGCGTTCAGGATATCTCTGTGCGTAAGCACGTGCAGCATCGGTTAAGTTTTGCCAACACTCTCCAAAAAAAAAGACAAAAAATTTACACAAGGAGCGAAAAAGTTGATATATTATTATTTTTCATGATTTTTAAACAATAACGTACACAATAATTACCTAATTTACTTTTGCAGAAGCGCAGTTCAATAAGATGTTGACTTGTCAATTTTTTACAAGACATCTTAAGGTTTTTGTTTTTATCAGTTGTTTTGATCACAGGCTACTCGATGAAATCTTATTTTATTCTCAAAAGGCGCTTTATTTTAGGAAAGTCGTACATAACGTAACATTCTTACAGTTTTTTAAAGGAAGTTTGTTTAAAACCTAATAGTGTGTGGTATCAAATTAATCGCAATAAAATGCTCTTTTTTCCTAACCCGACAAGCCACCATGTTGCCATTTAAAAAAAAAATGAGTAATACAGGTTTCAAAATTTAATTTGAACAGCAGATAGGTTTTGACCGAAAACAGTAAAGTTGTATTTTGTCAAAGATGTTAGGACTGAAATGAGTGATTTTAACGTATTCATAGCCTTCTTGATTAAAAAATGAAATAAAAAAAAAGATATAAAAATGGTGACAAAAAGTGACAAGTGACACATGAATTAACTTTACTGAAGTCCAAAGTGTCTTTTTAAAAAGTTTTTATTTTACTAAAAAGGTTACAACATTGGTTTTTTAATAAAAATTAGAATACAAAATTACGTGTTAAGACTTTAGATATTATCAACTGACTGAATTGTTTTAATTTATAAAAGAATGAAGTAAAAATGAATAAGTGCATTGGTAGCAGAATTAGATATTGTCCATTCATCTTGTTTAGGGGTTAGGTGGTCAGATAACTCCTCCCTCATCGGATTCAACTATATGGCTTGACGGGGTAGTTGAATTGGTTCCATTTCTGGTTCATCTTCCTCATCTATCTTTGGAGTGCTTCTTTTTGAAAGTTTCTTATAAATCATGTAGGTACCGCAAAAGGCCAAGAAAATGTATACTAATATTGTCCAAATATTGGGTTTCGATATTTTAGAAAATACTGTGTGTGGGTGATTTTCTAAAATTTGGTTCTTCAGTGTGTGGAGGTCGTCCAGTTTTATTTCTTGTAGGTGCACACTTAAATTAAGTGTCGGTAATAATGTAGGCACTTGGTTGTAATCTGGAAATAGTATAGACTGGAAGTTGGTCTTAATCAACTTTTGTTCGTTGATTATCGTCTTTTGCTTTGTGGTAACTTGACATCCTGTTGGTATATCCAAGAGGTAAGTTCCAAACAATTTTAGACTTTCGTCCTGTTTAAAACACTTGAGCTTAATTGTTTCTTCGCTTGGAAACACGAGTATCCATTGTCTTGCGTCATCCAATTGATTGGTTATGGGATGCGTAATGTGGACTTCTGTTTGCTTACAGGTGGAGGTATCTTTAATGGAGTCTAGCAGTTTGACTACGCATGGGCTGTCCTCTTGCATTTCTCTCAGTTCTTCCTTATCACAGATGTAGTGTTCGGGTAGAATCTCTTGACATGGTCGCCCTCGATATGTATAGTGCAATTTGTTTTTTAATACATATTTATTTTGCGGTAGGACAACCTTAAACAGACTCTGATACCAAACGGGATAGAATATAAATGATAATAATCAAAAGAACCAGAATAAGTTATTGGGATGCGTAACAAATATGTTATTTTATTCTTAAGCACAAAACATTCGAGATCAATTATTTTTTCGAAGAGCAGTGTATTTTCTAAGTTTACTTTTAAAGGCATTTGTTGAAATCCTATTCGTTTTTGGAGTTTATTCAATTCAAAGAAAAGGTCTTCAGTTTTAATTATGCTTGGGTGCATTATTTTAAGTTTTGAAAATGTCAGCGAATTTTCAATGTCTTGTAATATAGAATCTATTATTTCGTAAACATTTATAATTTGGTTAATAACATCTTTTATAACAAGTGCATTTTCTGTAGTAATATATTAAGGGATAGGGAAATTATCGAAAATCATTCCGAAGATTTTTTGCCGTGGAAATCGCTCGAGGGCTTGCCCGAGAGCGATTTCCTAATGGCAAAAAATCTGAGAATGATTTTCTGATTATTTCCCTATCCCGAAATGTATTTTGAAGATTACTTACCAAATAAAAAACTAACGATTTCTGACGGGTGAGATTTTCACTTTTGACAAGGGTGATTTTCACCGGAGAGCGGGAGATTTTCGCTGGATTTCTGACGGGTGAGATTTTCACTTTTGACAAGGGTGATTTTCACCGGAGAGCGGAAGATTATCGCTGAATAATCAGGTGAAAATCAACCCGCTTTTATAATGGATGAGGTAAATAATCTCTATAAGTGGTTTTTTGAACAGTAAAAGCAATTTGGTTAATTTTTGATTCGATAAGTTTTTTATTGAGGCCTATTTGTTGGATTGTCAAATTAAATTTATTTATGACACTGATTGAAAGAGAGTTTTGTTTCAAAATACTTTCTTCTAATTTGTTTTGATTACTTTGCAATTCGTTAATAAGATTTTCGTAGCGCTCTCCGTCGGATGCATCTAGATTTCCGGTTACAGCTTTAAAAACAGATCCTAATACATTTATTAATCCGCGTTTTATTCTTTCAGGGTGAGGAATTATTTCTTTTATTTTGGTTTCAACTCTTTCTTGAATTAGTTCTAATAATTTTAAATAATTATTGCTTTCCAAGAAGTATTCACTGTTGGTCCCTAACAATTGGGTAATATTTTTAGCTTTTAAATGTAATTTATTGATTTCCAATATTATAGGATTTAAATCGTAATAATGAATTAACGTGTAAGTGTATTCTTTAATTTTTGCATTTCCTAAATGAATTGGTAGTGTTCCGGGGTTATCGTCAATTTTCCTTACGCTGATCTTATCTTGAGCTTCGCTCGCGGAGGTAATTCTGAAATACAATACGTTAATTACTATTGTGTGGGTGTTTTGTTATCAAAACTATATTTACTTTTAAGAGCTCGCTTTAAATTGTCCATATGTATTTTGCCTTGATTTTCGGTTGTTATGGTTTTACGTTCGTTATTAGCAGATGTTATTATGGTAGGTCTTGTAAACTTGTCGGCATGTTTTTGTCTAATATGTTTCTTAACGTATATTTTTTGATCTGGTTGGAATAGGTCAGGGTTGTCACGATTTTCATTAATTTTGCCTATCACCTTTTCTTTATTTGCAACTAGTTTTTCGTTAATTTTTGAATAAAGTAGTTTTGATTTTTCCTTATGATTAATTACGTAATCATTTAATAATGAACATTCTATATTTAAATCAGAGGGGTCATTAGGACCTATATGACCGTTTATAATGTCTATTGGTTTAAAACCAGTGACGGAGTGAATTGAATTATTATAAGCTAGTATAGCATATTTCATTTTTTTGTTGCATTGGGGTGTCACGAAAATTTTGGTTGTTTAGTAAACGTATATGCTCGGCTAGTGTGGAATGTAATCTCTCTATAGCACCGTTTGATTGGGGGTGTTGAGGAGAACAAAAATGTACATTAATTTTATGAAGTTGTAAAAGTTCAGTGACAACGGCATTTTTAAATTCTGTACCATTGTCCATTATTATTTTTGTTGGTACGCCATGATGTGAAAAGAATGATATTAAATTATCTACGATTTCTGCCGCTAAAGATTTTAGATGATATGCCTGCGCGTACTTTGAGAAACTATCAATTATTGTTAGAAATTTATTTTGTTCCAATATGTAGGTATCAAGGTGTAAGATGTCGAAAGGCTTAGTGGCAGTAGGAGTAATATTCATCTTCATTTTAATTGGGTGACGTTCATATTTACTTATTTGACATATTTCACACTGATTAATATATGTTTGGATTGAACTTTTAAGGTTGGGCCAATAATATTTAACTTTAATCTTTTGTTCTGTTTCATCGATTCCACGGTGATTGGTTTTGCTTTCGTGATAATTTTGAATTATTAAGGGAATTTCGTCTTTATCAACTACGTCAATAAGCTTTATTAAACATCTTTTAAATCTTAAAGAAGGCCATTTAAAGGTTCTTCTTACTACTTCAGAAAATGGTTCGTAGGAATTTGGGTTTTCAAAATATAAATAATAAAGTTTGCCGGGTATAATGTGTTCTTTTATAAAATTTACTATATCGCTTTCAAAATTATTTTCAGAGATTTGTAGCAAGATTCGGCGTTTCTTTTCAAATAAAATTACCGTTTTTGTTTTAGCTGGGGAATGCAAGACTTGCGTTATTATGATTTGATTTGCACCGTAATTAACAGCTGTTTCAAGAATAGGTACGCCGACTACAGGGCCTTGTTCGTCATTTGTATGTACTGTGACGTCATGGTCACCTGTATCTTGTTGTTGTTCTAGGTCTGGTTGAGCAATAACTGAAATGTCATCCATATTGTCTTCGAGATTATCGTTAGGTTTGTTGTTGTTGTCAAGTTCTAGTTCTTTGTTAAAATTGTCAATATAATTTTTTAAAGAAAATGGGTTTTTATTTGTTTCTTTTACGTGTAATTCAATACGACTAAGCGCGTCCGCGTTTGTATTTAGTTTGCCTTTCTTGTAAATGATTTTATAGTCAAACTCTTCAAGTTTTATTCGCCAGCGCATAAGCTTGGAGTTAGGATCTTTTAAAGAAAATAACCACTGAAGTGGCTTATGGTCTGTTATAGTATTAAATTGACGTCCATATAAATAAGGTCTAAAATATTTTGTTGCCCAGACTAAACATAAACATTCTTTTTCGATAGTTGAATAGTTCTGTTCTGAGTCATTTAAAGTGCGTGATGCGTACGCAATGGGCAGGTCTTTACCAATTTCGCCTTGTGAAAGGACGACACCAAGGGCGATATTACTCGCATCGCAGGTAAGGTTAAAGGGTTTAGAAAAATCGGGGTACTGAAGAATTGGATCGTTCATGAGAAGATTTTTACAGATCTCAAAACATTCTAAGAATTCCTGATTGTGCTCGATTTTGGCACCTTTTTTCAGACATTTGGTAAATGGTTTTGTAATTTTGGCAAAGTTGTTAATAAATTTACGATAATATCCCAAAAGTCCTAAAAAACCTTTTATTTGTTTTGTAGTTTTTGGAAGGGGGTACCTTTTTATCGCCGCGATTTTATCAGGGTTTGGCTTTACTCCTTCTGGTGTTACTACGTGACCTAAGTATGCAACTTCGTGTCTTAAAAATTCGCTTTTGTCTAATTGAACTCTAAAATTAGATTCGCGTAATCTTTGAAAAACTGCCGTTAGACGTTCAATATGTTCCTGAAGGGATGTTGAAAATATAATAATGTCGTCGAGGTAGACCAGACATTTTTCGTTTTGAATACCGCGTAAAATATTATCCATTACCCGTTGGAATGTGGCAGGAGCATTCTTAAGCCCAAAAGGCATTCGTAAATACTCATAACGGCCATTCTCGGTATTGAAAGCAGTTTTTGGAATATCGGCTTCACTCATTTCTATCTGGTGAAACCCGCTCGCGAGATCAAGTGTGCTGAAATATTGACATTTACCGAGTTTGTCTAAAAGATCTGTGATGTTGGGAAGGGGATATCGATCAAAAACGCTTTTTTCGTTTAATTTTCGGTAGTCAACTACAACGCGCCATTTCTGCTTCCCTGAAGCGTCTAGCTTTTTTAGAAAAACCCATATAGGTGAAGACCATGGTAAATTACTAGGCCTGTTAATTTTTTGATCGAGCATTTTGCTTATTTGGTTTTCAACTTCCTTTTTATGTACAAATGGATACCTATAGGATTTTGTATATACAGGTACCTCGTCTGTCGTTTTTATATGATGTTTAATTTGACTGGTAAAAGTAAGGGGTGTATTTTCGTAGTAAAATACATCCGAATATTCATTACACAGATTTAAAATTTTTGCACGTTCTTCGGCGTTTAAATGTTCGGTTCGAATTTGAGAAGCGTCAAATTTGGATTTTGGTGACTCGTCAAAATTATTTAAATCAAAATTTTTAATTTCTTTTCGGTTAAATTTTTCAACGATAATAGGTTCAGAAAAATCTAAAGTTACTGGACTACATGTATTATTTAAAATTGTTGTTAATGCATAACCATCTTTTGCTACTGTTAAACAGCTTGGAATTTCGCAATTATGTATTTTTTGATGTGGTATTATAATTTCACCGTTTTTTATATCTGTTTTTATCTTGATGACTTGTTCAACACGAGGCGACACGGTAACACAATAATTTTGCTCAGAGTTAGTTTTATGAAATTGTAACTTAATACGTGCACGAGGTGTTATAAGATATCCTGTACCGTAATTTACATTTTCTTGTAAAAGTTTTAAGTTATCGAGTCCCAGGAGACCATCGAAAATGTTATGGAACTTGAATAAATAAAATTTTAAATTTTTATTATTAGGTAAATTAAAAATTTTAGACAGTGGTATTAAGGCACTATGCTGGTGAGCAGATTGTTGAAATACGGTTGATACGACAAATGGGTCGTTAAATATACGATTTGAATAGAATTTATTTGCGATATTTGGGTCAAGAAAAGATTTAGTGGAGCCTGAGTCGATTAAAATTTTAAGGTTATGTTCTGGGAATGTAATATATGACAGTTCGCTTGAATTTGTCATATTGAAGGAAATAATTTGGGGGTCTATGTTTTGGAATTGTCCGAAGTGGTTTCTTGAAAATTTTCATTTTCATTTTGGAGATATTGATCTTCGGTACAGCAGGTATCGTTTTGATCGTACTCGTTTTGCATGTCATTTGGGACGTAGCTATTAGTTGCTTCATCGAATTGTATATTCGAAGCTTCGTATTGATAAAATTGGTCAGGAGTCTGATCGGCTTCTGTATTATAGAGCTCTTCGGATACCCAATTTTTTTGCTGATGGTTGTTATAATTATTTGGTAAATTTTGCCTGAAATTATTGGAAGTTTGGCGAGTACTTATACTCATTGGAGTCGGTTTGGGAAAGTGTTTATTTTGATTAGGTCTGAAAACGTTTGGCTGATTTGGGTTTCTAAATACTTGGGAATTTGTAAAAAATCTTTTAGGCTGATTATTGAAATTAGGCCTTATTGGAATTGGTTGTGACGGAAAAGTAGACCGGGGTGTGAACTGGTTATGCGACGTGTGCGCATTAAAATTATGATTAAAGTTTGGTCTATATTGAGGCATTTGGGGAGAATTAAAATAGGTAGGCTTAAAATTTTGGACAGGCTGTTTTTGCACGGGGGTTTTATTTAGACTTTGAAAGTAATTATTATTGTATTCTTGTGTAACATATTGTAAAGCTGTTGGGAGATCTTTTGGACGCATACAACGTATATTTGTACCGAGAGGTTCCTTTAATCCCGATAAAAATGTAGTTAATGCTAGATCATTATATAAATTTTTTTTAAGCAATTTTGCAGCAACTGAAGTTTCGTGAATATCAACATAAGCACCTAATAAATTTAAAATATGAAAAATCCGATCATAAAATTGATTGGGTTTTTCAGTAGGCTGTTGCCTGCAAGCCTCATCGCGTTGGTCTGCAAAATTCCTTTGGAGAATGTTTTTTACATCCTCCCACGTATTAACAGTTCCAAAAATCCTGGTCCTTGCGAAGCTGGACGATTTGGTTCTAGCTTCCGATGATTTGCTGATAGATGCGTAGCCACAGGTCCTCGATAGACTGGGGTTCTTGATTTTTGGAGATCCACTCTGCTTTAACACCTCCACCAAGCACTTCACCAAAAAATGTTCGTTTATCCGGTTAGTTCGTTACGAAGAAATTTATACGTTCGATTCGCACAAATCCCGAATAAATCCTACCACGACTGCGCCAATTAACTTTACTGAAGTCCAAAGTGTCTTTTTAAAAAGTTTTTATTTTACTAAAAAGGTTACAACATTGGTTTTTTAATAAAAATTAAAATACAAAATTACGTGTTAAGACTTTAGATATTATCAACTGACTAAATTGTTTTAATTTATAAAAGAATGAAGTAAAAATGAGTAAGTGCATTGGTAGCAGAATTAGATATTGTCCATTCATCTTGTTTAGGGGTTAGGTGGTCAGATAACTCATGGTTGTATTTAGAATGTCATATGAAATGAAAGCAAGTAAAAATATACCAGGTGTCTCATTGAAAAATCGAAAGTTTATGTCACTTCCGGTAAAACCGAAAGTTCTATAAAGTTGAATCACCCGTCAAAAAATGCAGTTCTATATCGCATACGAATCCTCCAAATTTCGTTTCATTATCTTTAAAAACAAAAGAGTTATAGGGGCGAGTCACCTTCCGTGGACACTCGGTATATGAATACGAGTCCTCAAATTTATCTTATTAGGGACCAAGGTGAGTTTAAAGATGGAGTTCAAAAAGATATTTAAACTAAATAAGTTTAAAATGTCTTAGATAAGAAAACTTACCTTTTAAAGTCACTGTGCTCCTAACATAACAATTTGGACAAATAAATTTTAATAAATAGTAGGAGAATACTACTCGGCAAGTGGTAATCATAATATGACATATAAATATGTATACATGTGAGAACTTTGTTCTCTAGCCACTTGCTGAGACCTTATACAATAAGGATTAACCAAATTATGCTAAAACATAATATATATAAATAAACTACAATACATTTTAGTCTTTTACATATAAAAATATACTCTTGTGCTCTCAAATTATCTCGCAAGGGAAACTAAAAATAAAGGATAGAAAACTTTTATTTCCCAATTACTTTATTAATGCAAATATGCTTTTCCACTTAAAATCAATAAAATTATGAACGCACGTTTAAAACAAAATTTGCATTGCATTTTAAAGGTTTATTTTATTTATTTATTCTGTTGAACACAAATTAAATGCATTGCTTTTAGACTAACAAATAATAATTTTTCCGCGTGAGCGGATGTGTGGTTTTAAAGTGGTAAAGTAAATACTGTTTTGGGTATATATATTTTTTGTAAAAATTATTTAAACACAACAAGCTTTCCAATATTAATTTATTATTTAATATTTATTTTGAAACATAGAATATAATTGGTGCCAGAAAGAGAAGTACCCGGGAGCTCAATCTACCTCCTGCTTCACAGGCGGAGTAGACTTAGTAATCAAGCCAAAGTTATCCTCTATAAGATCTTAGTCAGGCCGGTACTTACTTATGGAGCACCATCTTGGTGCAATATAAGTAATTCCGAGCCGAATATGTCCCAGGTGATTCAAAACAAGGCTCTGAAACTCATCGCAAATGCTCCAAGATATACAATGAACCGTGTTTTGCATCAGAACTTCCCAATACCGACAATCAACAAATTCTTTTTAAAAATTATTACAGACGTACGGATGTATCGACCAATATACTAATAACGGACTCGCATACGACGGCCAGACCAAATTCTACACTCTACATACAAACTGCCGAAAGATTGGCTCCCCGTTGGCATATATCTCCAACAGTAGGAAAGCACTATAAATATACAGTATAGAAGCCCGACTATCAACGTCTAATAGTCAGGTAATAATAGGCACCAAGAACTATGCAGCTTTTCATCCTTTCTAAATGACACACTACACAAAATCAAGTATAGTAAGAGCCGAATAAAAATGATTCAAAACTTAAGCGATAAGACCATAATAGTATTCGATTAATGCGCAGATGTCAAAGGTATATCCTGATGTAAAAACCCAATCATGACCCAATTTTAAGCATCATTTTAAACCTTTTGTGTTTATATAGAATATTATTACTATAAGATCATAATCGGATTAATTACTAAATATAAGTACTTACATAGGCAATTTAATTAAATTTTAAAATGATTAGGTACCTAGCAATTCTTGATGTCAGAGATAATGAGCTTTATTTAAAATTAAAATTATTTCAGTAGAGTTTAGTGAGGCAAATAAAATTAAAATAATTTTATTGCGGGAAAATAATAGAATCCCTCTATTAAAAACATATGAGAGTTTGTATGAAAACGTTTTTAAGCAAATATGTTTTTGGATTGTATGTTCTTTTTGCTTAAAAAAACTTTTACTATTACCCGTTGCGAGGAAACTTAAGAGATTTTCAGGTGTATGATCGAAATTTTAATAGCAGTAATATGTAACACCCTTTTGAAAGCAATCCATCATTCAAGATTCCCATAAAAATTACTTAATTGGTTTTCAAAACTTCCAAGTTATTTTCTAATTGGAGCTATTCAAATCAGTATCCAAATTTAATGCAATTATAACATGTTAATATCACTCAATCAAAATTAGTATACACATGTAATAAGCATCAGATAATCATATTATTGTCCTGTGTGTATGATTTATCGGCACTGGTTTAAACCAAATGGCTAATTAAAATCCTATTTTACGGTTAATAGCTTATTAGATTTTTGTTTACCTGTCATTACGGCGATTACAAAATAAGTATGGTAGAGTATGGCGACATCGCATCTATTTTTCCTGCATGCACTTTTGTGTTTTAACCGTACTTCTGTGGAAACTTTGTATTTTTAGATTGTAGACACTGTCATAGTATAAAGCTTTGCAAGAAATTGGGTTATTTAAACCAGTTTTGTTTCACAAATAAGTGGGGTTATTATTAATAATAAATAAGAACCTTTCAACGTTATACCCGCTGCACTGTATGTAATATGTGTATATCTTTCGGCAGTGTATATGTGTTGTATCTGTGGGACACTTGAACACATCTTGGGTTGCAATATTAGACTAAAGTTGTCCCGAGCAGACGGAAAAGGAATACTTTACTCTTTTAAGGAAGTCCTAGAGAAACTTACATGAGAATTTTGCCACTACTTGCTAGGAGAGAAACAGCCTACTTGCTGAATAGCACTAAAGAAAATTTGTATTACAGAGCGGAGATCACACTTTTGTGTTATGAGAAAAGTTTGTTCCCGTGGAACCCGTAAAGAGCGGACTTCTATCGTCGAGATGCAATCAGACAGTCCGTGACTTTACAAAGCGGGCCACCCACCTCCGCTTTACGGTGTCCCGGGTGAATTAATTAGCGTTCAGTGACACATTAGCATAAAAATTAAGATAAAATAGTAACCCGGCGGTAAGTCGGCGTTGTGCCAAAAGAATTAATTTGAGAGTATTATCATAATAAAATACAGGTATGCAATTTTACAAGTATTTTGAACTAACCTTAACCTAAAAATAAACACAATTTTGAAGAACGGAATTTAGCTGGAACAACCTTCTTGAGGTCGTGTTCCTCAACTAATACCCTTAAAACCTTCAAATATTCCAAATGAACGGGACTCTCTGTCTTTGCATACGCGCCGCTGACTGAGTACCCTAAACGTTATTTTCTGCAACAATTTGTTTCGTTTGAAACAACACTGTAAATGATATGATTCGCTGTTTACTGTTGTGTATTATTATCTATTGACATACGACTCGCAGTTTTTTATTTAAATGAACTCATGACTGCTCTTAAACTGGCTCTGTAAGGGATTATATACCATTCCCGTAAGCAACAAGACCTGTTTTAGCCTGTTCTTCGGTTGGGTTCCCAATTATTACCAAAGTGGGCTCTATGTGCACAAAGGATATATTATTTGATATTTGAAATTGAAAATGTAACTTTCTATGACAGATGGGATTGAAGTTTTTACGTCGTTTCCGTTCCTTGCAAAAATAGAAATTTTCTGTCTGTTAAAGCGTGAGACAAATATTCGTATTTCGTATTTTTGTAAGCATATTTTTTTATTTTAATATAGACACAATATTTTGCCTGATGTTATAACACTGGATTTTCATATATTTCTCAAGACCACATTTTAAAGCCTTTTATTATTTGGGCTTCATGATGATTATGAAACGCATACAAGTTAAATAATGCTCAACTTTAAGAAACTCAAATTTAATTTTTTAAAAGTGGGTAAAGTTATTAGAAGCCAAATATTTTATTTTGTTGACGTGTGGCATGTGACCAATACAAACTCTCTTTTTTTCAGTAATGGATGTTGGGTTGCATAAATAGAGAAAATATAATTATTTGTTGACAGGCTCAACCAACAAAGTTATTTTATAATTCAATGGTTATACAACTATTTTATTTTATTGCTATTTTATTAATACTTACAAAATGCTAATCGATAACATAAGAGCTGCAATAACAACTATTCTATTGTAGGCAGTTAATTCGTTTTATAAATTTATCATCATGACGTTGGTATAACAGAATCATAAAGTATCTTATAAAATAGTCATAAAATTATTGCAGAAACGTTTCTATGGACAACTTAAAAAAACATTTTACCCTATAAACTATAATTATTTTATAGTGGCTTTATAGTACATTTCAGCGACATTTTCCATATAAATATATTTTAAAATTGTTCTATAGTTGCTTCCTGTGACTTAAAAAAAATGTTATAATAGAGTACTTCTGAAAACAATTCGCCTTCAAAAGTAAATAATTGTTATTTTAGTTATTACTTTACAACCGTTTTATAGTTTGGCAATTCTACTACAATATAGAGACAAAAGCAATATTCATGTAAAATCAAATTGCTTTCATGAATATACATTTGCTGTCGCCAACTACATAATAAGATATATTTAAGAAAACTGATTTTATACCATCCCTGAGTCACCTGATCTTAGGTTAGGCTAAGTCCTATACTAAACATAAACATTAAAAATGTCGAATATGAAACAATGGAAAAAAATTAAAACATTGGTGTTGATATTACTAATACTGTAGAGTTAAATAAAACAATGAAATCCATTAACTGCCTCAGTGCTTCAGATCAATCGTCAGATACCACTTATACTTCTTTTAAAGCAAGTAGCAGCGTATCTGCGCATTTGTTGATATGTTTTATGTATAAATACCTACTAGTAAAAGATTAGCGTGCAATAAGTTAACGTAAAAGAAAATTAGCGGTGTAGCGTATAATAATCCCAATTATTTTATTAAAGAACACGAGGGGACCAAAATCATTTACTACTTATGAATTAACATCCCACTCGATGATGATACCATGTAAGCAGAAGCGGCGGCGGCGCATCATACGCTGGGATCTCTACGGTCCACGAGGTCATCTCGACATCAAAATAATCACTAAACCTCTACTATTTGTATTTATTTTTATGCTATTAATCAATGAAATAATATTTTGTTTTCTCTTTATATGATTAAGATATACCACAATCTCTTAGTTTAAATTTAGTTTTAAAGCAGTTCGGTCCTGTCGCAGTACCCTCAGTTTTAAAGCATAAATATATTTTAAATGTTTTATAGAGATTGCATAGTAGCTTAATTATCTTAAAATGCTTGCTATTGATACAAAATTATTTTATAGGAATACGCCATTATTGAATGGGAGCGTTCGGGAACATAAAAATGGACAGACTTGAAAATACCAAATATCTCATTTGTGTTAATATTTACAGCTGGTAAAAATTTGAAAATTATGAAATAATGATGCTTTGAACAAATTGGCTTAAGTTTTCTCAAGAAAATGATCAAATCGACAAAGCTAATTTTTTTTTTCGTTTCAAAAATTTCACTTAAACATTAATAAATACGGGGTCTGCTCATATCTTGTTAGACATGTGTTATATATTTCTCAATAAAATTTAATTCGCAGTAAAAAGTTGATCTCTGCATCACAATCAACGAACTTCTCTAAGTAATATGAAGAATAGAATTAAAATAAACAAAATGGCCTCTAACTTCTTGTAAATAGTTGGCGACGTTAATTATATTTTTCCTTTGTCATCTTGCAACATTTAAAATAAATTTAGAAAGCTTTTTTATTTTATTGTTGTTATTTCATGTTGCATTTTCATTTTATAACGATTACCTGAAACTACTAAAAACCTTCTTTTTTTTTTTTTTTTCTGAATTCCTCTGCTAGTACTTAGAGTGATTTAAACTGATGGTTAAATATTACCGAATTAATATGTTCTACCTTCTCAAAAGAAAAAAGAGAAAAGCCTCATCTTTATTGAGTGACTGAGAAATACAAATAAAAAACGAACTAAAAGTTACCTAAATTTAACATAAAACAAACCTTTAGTTCTATCTGACGTCTAAAAATGTTATATTAAAAAATAAAAAACCCACCTTAATTTAAAAAGTCTATTCCATAAAGAATACCACCACAAATTCAAAATCCTAATCCTTTTTTCTCAATAATATATTTAATGAAAATAAATAAAATCATTTCCCTACTAGCATGGGTCAAGAGAAAAAACAAACTTGTTTAAGACCTATTTCTCCTACTATTTACAGTTATTAGCTTCTTCTTCTTCTTCCTTAGCCCATCATCATCCACTCCTGAATGTAGGCCTCCTCCAGCATCGTCCATGTTTCCCTGTCCAGAGCTGCCTGAAACCAATTTCTCCCCGCTATTCTCTGGATGTCATCTCGCCATCGCTGTAGTGGTCTTCCTGCTTTTCTCTTAGTGGCTCTGGGTTGCCATTGTATTAGTTTGTTCGCCCATTTGGAAGGGTCTTGCCTGGCAACATGACCCGCCCATCGCCATTTAAGTTGTGACACTCTTCTCATAACGTCTGCAACCCCTGTTCTTCTTCGGATCTCCTCATTTGTCCAGCGATCTCTCAACATTGCACGCTCCATGGCTCTCTGGATTACTCTGAGCCTTTCTGCACTGTTCTTTGTCAGAGACATAGTTTCTAGTCCATATGTTGCTACTGGTAGAACGCAGGCATCATAAACTTTCCTTTTAAGGTTAATTGGGATGACGTGAGATTTTAAAATGTAGCTGAGCCTACCAAACGCCGCCCAGGTTAATCTTGTTCTCCTTGATATCTCTGAGGTTTGGTTCTGTTTTCCCAGCTTGATGGCGTGACCCAGATATACGTATTCCTCTACCTGTTCAATTTTATGGCCGTCCACAATTATATCTATGTCTTCACCGGTCATCACCTTCGTCTTGTCTAGATTCATTCTGAGTCCAATTTGCATTGATGTCTCTTTCAGTTCTTCCAACATGGCTCTTAGTTCCTCTATGTCGCTACTAATGATAACAATATCATCGGCAAAACGAAGGTGACTTAGACGAGTTCCGTCTACGCTGATGCCTTTGTTTTCCCATGGCAGGTTCTTAAAGGCTTTCTCTAGTGCAAGTGTAAATAACTTTGGAGATATTGTGTCACCCTGACGAACCCCTTTTTCTATGTTGATCTTATCTGTTAATGTATCTTCATCGATGAGAATTTGTAGCGTAGCGTTCTCATAAATGTGTTTTATAAGGTTGGAGTATCTTGTGTCTATTCTTGCATCATCCATTGCGCTCAGAACAGCCCATGTTTCTACCGAGTCAAAAGCCTTCTCGTAGTCGACGAATGCTAGGTGTAGGGAAACGTTATATTCAGTGCATTTCTCTATTAAACTACGGATGGTTTGTAGATGATCGATGGTACCAAATTCTTTTCGGAATCCTGCTTGCTCGACTGGTTGGTATAAATCCAGCTTATTTGTCAGGCGGTTTGTCAGTATTTTAGTTAAAAGCTTGTACAGGTGTGAGAGCAGGCTGATCGGCCGATAGTTTGCGATGTTGGTGTTGTCGCCTTTTTTGAATATTAGAACCACTTCAGCGTTTTGCCAAGATTTAGGTATTTTTTCTTCGGAAATGCATTTGTTCATCAGTACGCAGAGGGCTTGTTCGAGCGCTGATCCTCCCATCTTTAGCATTTCGGCGGTGATGCGGTCTTCACCTGGCGACTTTCTGTTTTTCATTTGTCTCAGGGCTTTTCTCAGTTCACTTAGGTTTATTTCCGGTATCTTTTCCGATCCAACGTTTTGGATTTTTTGCCTGTCGATATCTGGTTTAGGCACAGTCGATGTGTATAATCCCTTGTAGAAACTCTGAATGGCTTTCGTTATTCCTGTCTTATCTGTGATCAGTTCGCCGTTCTTATTTTTGATTTTAAAAAGCTTCTTCCTTCCCTTAGACATGTTTGACCTGAGCACCTTCATGTTCGAGTTATTTTCGATGACTTTTTGTACTAGATTATTGTTGTAGCATCTTAGGTCTTTCCTACTTTCTCTGTTAATTGTTTTACGTAACTCCCTGTATTTGTCTGAATCCCTGTTTTCACATTTTCTCTGCTGTATCAGTTTTAGTGTATTTGGGCTCAATCTTGATGGTTTTGTTGTTTTTTGTTTGTAACAGATCTTCTTTGTGGCTGCTTGTATACTGTTCGTTATTTTTGACGTTATCTCTTCCAGTCCCATCTTCTTTAGGTCTCTTAAGTTATGTAATTTTGAGTTCAGGATGGCTTTATATTCGTCTTCCTTTGACGCAAGAATTTCCGTAGTTGGATATGTCACCCTTTGAACCATCTTTTTTCTTTCGGCTTTGGCGTTGATCATAATATTTGCTCTGACCAATCTATGGTCGCTGCCTGTATCAAAGCGGTTTAGAGCAGACACATCCTGACAGATGTCTCTTCTGTTCGATATTATGTAGTCTATTTCGTTCCGTGTTTGACCATCTGGGCTTCTCCAAGTCCATTTTCTTTGGAGGGGTTTCTTGTAGAAGGTGTTTAGGCAGTATAGGTTCTGTTGTTGAAGGTATTCCAACAGCATTTCTCCTCTGGCGTTCCTGTTTCCTAACCCATATGATCCAATATTTGGTAGGTCGTCAGCATTTTTTCGACCTATCCTAGCGTTAAAGTCTCCCATGGTGATTTGAAACTTAGCATTTCCCGATCTTTGGGCCTTCTCGACATCCTCATATAGTTGCTCAACTTCTTGGGCTGAAGATGAACTTGTTGGCGCATATATTTGGGTTATTTGCAGGGAATATCGTTTATTAATTTTCAATACAATAAAGATGACCCTGTCTGAAACGGCTTCCATTTTTGTGACTAAGTGTTTTATCTTTTTATTCACCATGATTGCTACCCCACCCAGATGTGAATTCGTGTCGGTGTTCTTCTGATAGAGTAGGTGCCCGGATTTAAGGATGGTTGATTCCTCTCCTTGAAGTCTGGTTTCACACAGACCGAGTATATCCCAGTTGATTTGCTTCAGTTCGTTTTCCAGTATTTCAAGGTGTTCATTTGATCTCATAGTGCGGATGTTATACGTGGCTATTTTGATTTGCATCTTTGCACCGGTATTGCAGGTTGAATTAGTTGAATTTTTGCCTCCCCCAGAATCCACGAGGCAGACTGATTTATCAGTACGAGATTTTGAGCGGTGAGCTCTACTCGTCTGGGGTATTTTCTTTGTTTTAAAAGTCAACATGGTTTGGTTTATGAAGGGGTTTGGCATTGAAAGGCCGCGCTTGCCGAGCGTGTTGGCCAGTAGGGACAGATAATTGCATTTCCTCAATTTCCTGGTTTGACAGTTATACCGCTGTGATTCGGTCGCCAGAGCCTCGTTTGTTGTCCAGCAGGGTGCACCGGATAGTTAGACTATCTCTCGGGCAGGTGAGGTTGACTTTTGGGCAGGCTCGTCCCTTTTGGTGCCTTCGCCCCTTGCACCCCTTATTATTAGCTTACGTCAAATAAATATAAAACCTATACACTCAATACTCAACAAGTGTTCCAATTAACCTCTTATTCTTAACCTATTTGTGTAGCCAAAGGGACGTTCCCAGTCAGGTCCATAGGCAGGCACACACATTCATTGAACTATCCACTACTGTGTTTTACCTTGTTTACATTATAATTATATAGAGTTGCTGATGATGATCTTTTCTAAGGTCGAAACTAGTATGACTCAATTTTCAAACTTGAATGTATATTGAACATCTAACTCATATGGTGAATCCCTCCCATATATATGCCCTCGATACCCAAATCTAGGGTGTAGTGTAGTTAATATATTAAAAAAATTTTGGTGGTAAAGACAGACTTTCATTTCCCTTTTACGAAACTGTTATTTAATAAATATAAAATATGCAAGTATATATTATGGTGCAATATGAAAAGCTTTAATAAAACTGTTTTATAATGATTGTGTTGAAACTTTTTAAGAGTTGCAGAAATGTTTATAAAACAATGTTTATAAAACTTTTATGTGGTGGTTGCAAAAGGCTTCACAAAATAATAATGCTTACTGAAATGTTTTATAAAATGGTGCCAATTTTGCATTTATAGCTGTTTACGCATTAAAAACGTTCCTAAGAGTACACTTATTTTATAATTGTGGTGTCTGGTGTCGACCATAAGAAAATATCAAATTGCTGGTTGGGGAGGGGACCAGACATTTGATAGTATTGCCAACATCAAATTTATGCTTCAAGATTTAGAATATTTGTATTGCGTATTTTTTTAATAAGGGGGTTTATTTAAAAGAAAATGCAAAATTAAAAAATGGTATAATGTACAAAGATCTTTGGTAAAACTATTAGCGCACTTGTCCTATTAGAAAATTCCTCGCAAGCGCTTTGTTTACGTTATAATATTAACACATATGCTCACAATTTATACAGAAATAAAAATACAAGAATACGAACACCAAAATATCACCCACTTCAATTTATATACACTTTTAGTTTAATATTAAAAGTTCTCAGCGAACAAGAAAATACATCAACCTTCGAAAGTTTAGGTACATACGATATTAAATGTTTTAAGGCATTTTTAACGAAGAATTTAATCAGTAATTATTGCGGGACGAATTCAGATAAAAAGTATCATTTATTCTAGTATTGCCTATAAGATACGCTTTAGTATAAATGACCTAACAAATCGGGAGAATTTAAAAAGTTATTCGCTATGTTGTAAATAAATTTGGCATCTCCCGACATTTTCCTATCCTCTCCTTCTGTTTCCGTTTTTTTTGGATTTGAAATGGCTTATTTTATCTATCTACCCAGTTTCAAAATTAGAACTAAAAGGAAATAAAGGAGAGCTGCAATAATAAAATTGTGTCTGGTTCGAGATCATGACCCTCAACTTTAAACTGGTGTGTCTGTAGCAAAACAAAACAACTAACTACCATGTATCATGCTCTATACTGTTTAACACTGTTTGCGACTGACGAAATTAACAAGTCTTTGAAATTAAAACTGTAATTTGATTTGAGTATCTTATTTCCATATAATCTAGATAACGGATTTTCTGGGCCTTTAGTAAATTGCAATTTAGCAGAATATGTGTTAGAGTCCCAACTTTCCGACATTTACATAGATTAGTTTCCTTCATCTCTATTCTGCGGATACGTCCCTCTCCTCATTATTGTATATTATAGATATCGTATTCTTATTAACATTCAAGACTTTATACCATACTTTTTTTACACATTTATCACTGGTGCAACAATTTCCTGTCTGACTAGTTATTGTATCTTTTGACCCAACAGTGTAAATCTGAATGTAATTTATCTCCTGTTTGTAATTGGTAATTGTGAAAGATGGTGGCACAGTTACTGATAGATATATCTAAAAAGTCAAGTTTTATCAAATAATCGGTTTGTTAAGGTTCTGTTTTAATGACGGAAATAAAAAATTCGTTAATTTTTGCGGAAACTTGTTTCTAAGACTTTTTTTTTATCGTCAAAAATATGGAATTAAATTGCTGTATCTTCCATAAGCTTGACCCAAATTTAATCAGCTTAGGCTCGTTTAATAGACACTTTTACACTTATCCATTATGGGTAAAATTAAAATTGCTTGTTATGTTTCACTATTTATTCAGTTACCTGACACGCGTGTTTCGACCCTTTCAGGTCATTTTCAAAGAAGCAGTTTCTTTGAAAATGATTAAATTAAATTAAATATTTCTTGTTGATATTAAATTGATGAAAAATTATGACAGGTAAATCTTTACATTCCTTTCGTTATGCTTTACCGCTTTTTAAATTAAAATAATCATTTATAAATAACTCCAAAACAAATAAAGATATCAAATCACGGTTTTCGCCAAGTTATAAAAAAAATATTAAGAAAATTTGAAAAAACTTAATCCCATTTAAATAGCGCCACCTAGAAGACACGGAATGTACTAGTGACCACAACCAAAGTAGGTTTTTAAGTACAAAAGTGTCTATTCAACGAGCCTAAGCTGATTAAATTTGGGTAAAGCATATGGGAGATACAGCAATTTCAAAAGTATTTTTTGCACAAGCTTCCCCCACCCACATTTTTGAAGATACAAAAAAAGTCTTAAAAACAAGTTTCCGCAAAAATTAATAATCTTTATATTTCCGTCATTAAAACAGTACCTTAACCTGGCGATTGTCTAATAAAATTTATCTTTTTAGATATATTCTAGTAACTGTGCCCCCTAGCGGTCATTTTCGAAACTTTAAAACATATTTCAACAATTTCATTTGGTCGATTTAGTTAATAAAAAATGTTTCCAGAAGATGTACGGTTTATGGCTTCCATAATGTCGTACCTTGCCGACCTTAGTGGAATACCCTGTACAGCGCGTTCATTCCATCGATTTTTATTTCTTAATGTGTTTTTTCTTATGGTAAATATGTATACAGGGTAGCCCAAAAATAAGTTACGAGCATCAACTTCATTTTTTCAAATGAAAATATATACTTTTTATTTGATTTTTGAATTTTGCGTAAAATTAAAAGTATATTCCATGTGCCAAGTCCTATACCTAAACTTAACAGTTATCGAAAAAACTACGATCGAACAAATTAATAAGTATAAGACCGCATTTCTGAGGATTTATTTGTAAATCGAGCGAAAAGTTCCACTGTGTGTTTATTTATTTATTTTTTTTTTAATTCTGGTATTTTTGAATGTTGACTTATTACCGTTCCGTAACGGAACGAGAAAAAATTGAAATTCTATTCATGGTTGAGTTTGGTGATAAAACACGTACTCAAATAGAAACAGCTCAATTATTCAATGAAATCCATACTGATCGTCCTCCCGTATGTCAAAAGGTGGTAAATAGAATAGAGGCTAAATTTATAGAATTCGGTCATGTTAGAGATTTGCCTAAATCTGGTCATCCTGCTAGAGATGAAAATGAAGAACTTGACGTTTTGCTTTCACTGTAATAAAATCCATGCACTCCTCTGTCGCATATTGGCTATTTTACAAATGCAGAAATCTGTTTTTCACCGAATAGTTCAAAAGCGCAAATATCACCCATACCAAGTTATTTCAGTGTATGAATTATTTGAAGATTATTTGGATAGGCGAAATAAGATAATTTAGTAAAAAATATAATTTTTTCCGATGAAGCTGCATTCTGTTTGAATGTAAACAGACAAAATTGCCGTTATTGAGTAACAGAAAATCCGCATTGGACGATGGAGGTTTACTGCTAGTACCCTCAAAAACAAATGTGTGGTGTGGAATAGTGCGCGGAAGAGTTTTTGGTTCATTTTTCTTTGAACAGTCTTAACTGGACAAGTATATCTCGGCTTTATTTCCGAATTCATTGGATCCAGACTCTCCTGACGAGGAACTGATATTCCAGCAAGATGGTACTCCTCCGCACTATGCTGTCACTGTGCGTACATTTTTGAATGAAACCTTTCCCAATCGGTGGATAGGAAGGAGAGGACCTATCAAATGGCCTTACTAAGTTGCCAGACCTAATTCCGCTGGACTTCTTTTTGTAGGTTTACCTCAAATCGAGAGTATTTGTTGATAGGTCAAACAATCTGTAGGAGTTGAAAGAGAGGATTCAAAGAGAAGTGCGTGCCATAACTCCGGAAATAGTTGAAAACCTGCACAGAGAGTTTATTAATCGGCTTGGATATTGGCAAGCCGTAAATGGCGCACATTTTCAACATTTAGTTTTATTTGTTGTTCTGTTCTTTTTAAATAAACAGGTCTTACTTATTGATATTGTCACAACTTAATAGTAGGTTTCCCTAACGGGGCGGAAATGAAAACGATTCGGCTAGAAAACAATACAGATTTTTATTTATACTTGTTAATCATTTACCAGGTAGCGAGAAGGAAATCCAGCATGTCTCCGTGGGGGATGTTAACCTGGCCGGCACTGTCGAATGCTCTCAGAGGATGCGCCTGAGGGGCTTTACGCGGCCTACGTCGCCGGGGGACGCGAATAGTTTATGGGGCCCAGGAGAGAGGCTTGGAGTCTATAAGACTCTTGGCCGCTCCTGGGAGGTAATTAAGAAAGATCAGTAGAGTGGCCTGGAGTCTTTAAGACACTTGGGCGCTCCTGATCTTAGTGTTCACCCAATGTTTGAGTATATATAAACCGAAAGTGCTGACTCTTGTTTAATTGAACTTGACATTGAGTGGCACAGTGGTCCGCGACCTCAACGCACAGTGGGCTAGAGGTGTAAAAGTTATAATTATAATGTGGAGCCCGCCATTTTGTTGACAATATCTTGAATGGTAATTTTCTCGATAATTATTGTCGATTTTAGGTATAGGACATGATACATGAAACATATTTAGAATATGATGCAAAATTTAAAAATGTTTTTATTTGAAGGGATAAAGTTGATGGTCGTAACTTATTTTTGGGCTGCCCTGTATATATGAATTTATCATGAAAGAAACCACATTAAGAAATAAAAATCAACGGGTGTGAGCGTTTTTCCAAAAAACGCACCGCTGAATTTTAGATGAATTTACACCATACTTCTGGGACTCACTGTATATCGTACTGGGGTTCCATATCACGCGAAGAACGGTATATTTAACCCAATATTCTAATCACCTTATTTAATATAGTATTTTTCAGTTTAGAAAAAAGTAAGTTGAGGTTAGAATTTTATGACATGTACATTTTTCGAGGCAGTTTTTATTGTTTTTGGTGGTATTTTCAGACAGTTTCTTTGTGTGATATTATAGTTTGTGTAAAAATTAGGAAATTATGAATTACAATTAATGTGTTCTCAGTACCTAAGGAAAAAGACGAAATGAAGTAAACATGATAATTTAATCAATTAATATTTTAGATATAAAACCCCTTAACTTATTTTCCATAATTTAAGTTTGATGAACAGACCTCCCGCATTATAATGACTATAAAACAGTATATTAAATCCGGTCCTGAATTAACATACATAAAAGTAACTAGAAAGTGATACACGCCATAAAATTCTAATGAACTAATTTTTTTCTAAACTGAAAAATATTATATTAAACAAGGCGACTAGAATATTGGGTTGAATATACCGTACTTGGCGTGTACTTATGCAATATTAACCTTATTAGATAGTTTCTTACCTCGGAAGTTATAACTATTGTTACAATAAGCAAATAAGTATTTACGAAATATTCCATCCAATAAAATCTACCTCTTTTCTAAATTTTTGTTGTATTTTTAATTTTTTGAAAATATAAAATAATGAAAATATTTTTTTCTAATTTTGTCTCGAAAAATAGATATTTCGAACGCGCTAGCGAGTTCGAAATATATCCATTTCGAACTCCGAATTTTATTTTTTAAAAGTTGGCATTGGTTATATTTAAATGTTTTATTCTGTTGACGTCTGACGTTTCCTGTTATTGTTATCCATGAGAAAAGAAAGTTTTCGGGATTTCTCTGGTAAAAGTTGATTTATCGTTTTATTAGCAATATCCCTTAACTCAGGGGGAGTTAAACTTAGATTATCATGCTCCATATTTTTTTAATTATAATTATGAACAACTCTATGAAATATTAAATCACAAATTTCGTGACAATGACACAAAGAAAATATTATTTATTGTCAAGGCTACTATGATAAAAAGAAATTTAGAGTATTACCAACATAGAATTTAGACACACAAATTTACAAAATTTGAAGGGTTGATTTTCTTTTTAAATATGTATTTTCTAATTGAAAAAAATACAAAATAGAAAAAATAGTATAAAGTACGTGTTTTATAAAGCAGTTAGAGCACTTGTCCCGTTAAAAAACTCGCCGCAAGCGGCTCGTTTTTTAACATGGACGCGTGCTATAAGATGATGCTTTATAAAACATGTACTTTAATATACTATTATATACCCATGCACATTTTTTTAAAGTCATGTCACAAAACAACTATCAAACTAGCCTGTGACGGGTGGTTTGATATCATTTGCTATGATAACCAATGCGTGTCATTGTTACTAAAACGTCAAAGTTGTTCAAAGCGTCTTCGAAGTGACAGTATACAGTATTTTTCTAAATTAAACCGAATCAAAGCAACATTTAATGGATTCATCAGACGAAGAACTTCTTAAAGCCATTTTGGAGGCTGCAGATAAAGTAAATTCCGAGCTGTTACCTGCCAAATCCAGACTAAGGTATGAAAAGCAATACGAACATTCTGTTACATGGTTTAAGGAGAAAGGGGCGAAAACCTATAAGGAAAAGGTATTTTTGTGTATTAATTGTGTTTTTAATATTAACATTCATAATAATAAGTAGCTTTTTAGTTTAAGTTTTGTATATATATATGTTGAAATAAAATAATTTTTGAAAAATAAGTAGGTATACTTTTTTGTATATACGGTCGTAGAAAAAATAATGTTCCTAACTCATGCTTAAAGTGTCTTTCCCGCCCTTGGCCGCTTGCCCGAACTCCGCTCCGCGTCATTCGGGTCAACTGCAGTCGCGTGCGGGAAAATATCACTTTCCGCACTTGTTAGGAAAATAACTATATCAGCATGGTGGCGTCAAAACAACACCAATGTTCTTAATTTGATTAATCTACAACGGTGTCATTATGACACATTAAGCATTCTCATTTGGATGCCATTATGGCTTTCATAGCAACACTCAGTGCCATTAACCACTTGGCAAGAAAACGTGAATTTCATGTATAATTTTACGTCAGACTGAAAAACGTTAGAATACGAATAAACGTGTTTCAGTTTTTATAACGTATTATATTATGGTACAATTCTGCGTTTTTGTAACATATTTTTAACTTATAAAACTAAATTTTTCCTTAGGAAAGTAGCGTATTATTTCATACATTATTATTTGGGTACTTATAAATAAACAACTAAACTTTCAAGTTATGAACTTTTATTTTTTCAAGTTGCGTTAGTTTACCGTATACAATTTACGAATTTTAACTTATTTTAATTTAAAACCTAGTAGCTATATAGTATAAGTTTTCATTTTTTTTGTTTCTTCAACGATTCGCGGCATACCTGAAGTGGTCCATTATTATTTTTTCCATCGAGTACTCAGTAGTTCCTCCAAACTGAACTTGCGCTATTTCTAAATTAAAAACGTAACATTTTTTAAATATTGTTCCAACAACCTAATTACACGAAATATTACATTACATAGGAAACATTTTCAAGGGTCCTCAATAGTAATAAAGAACTACAATAATCATTTTTTGTTGAGGTGAAAATGTAGAATCTAGAGAACTATTCAATTAAAGGAAAAAATAGAGTGGCGTATCTCGTTTTATATTTTGAATTAACTTCAAAAGGCTGGTTGTTACATTAAAGGGATCCTTTTAGCATTTTTTTTGTAATGAAAATAAAATTCACGAGACGCCATTTTGCCCTTCAAGCGTTTGTGGTAAAGAACCAAAGAACTCGTAAAATATACAAAGAACAAACAACAGTTATTTCATAAAGACTAAATTATAAAATTAAGAACAACTTACGCTTACAATAAACGAAAACTCACAAAACTTAAAAGAGATTCGGTGCTATCCAAAATTTTCACCAAAAACTGCTCCTTCCACTATACACTATACACTCACAACACGACGACACAACGTCAAACGTCTATGACAGACGTGACAATCGCCGATCGCTGGGTTTTAGGCGCGATATTTAAAAATGTTAAGATAAAGTGAAAAATAGGTTACTTATTTCGACGTTATAAAACATGACGCAAATTAAATGTTTTATAGTAACGTTACTTTTATTTACATAAAATTAATGTAAAAATGTAACACAAATTACAACGTGAACAAAAATTACATTAAAATAACAGTATTAAAAAAAGATCACGTTTTTAAAACGAAGTTTTTGGTAAAGGGAAATAACATTACCATTTTTACGTAAAAATAACGTTTTTTCTCAAAATATGTCAAGTGGGATACGAATTGATAATAACACGCAAATGTTAAAATAAAAAACAAACAAAAATATAGTTTGCAATGCCTTCGATATCCGACTTGTTTTTTAATTCATGGAATCACAATAATCCATTTTAATATTTATTTTTAATAAAGCTGAATGTATGACACAAAACTGAACGATAATGAAGTTGCCAAAGTCAAATTGCAACAATCAACAAGCGCGGTTACCATGATTTTAACTAACAAGAGCAGCATATAATTTTGAAATTTAATTTATGAAAACGTTTTCTGAATTTTAGGATAAATGGAATCTATATTCCATATCAACTTTGTTAATTAAGCTTTTATTGTAGTGAACATATCGAACTAGAATCATTAATAACTATAACAGTTGTGAGGTTGGCATTATGTACAGTATAATTATTTATAAATATATTCTTATTACGAGAAAATGAAATGGTTTTTTAGATTTAGAAATAAACTGTTTTCATGATAGAATAATCTAGTTACCTTGGGTCTTCTTGTAGTAAAACAATATACTTGATACTTTTAGTAGGGTGATAGAACTTTAAATCATCAGCATACATAAGAAGTTTGCAAAATTTAAAGCAATTAGATATGTTGGTAATGTACAGGGTGTCCAGTTTTCGTGTGTTATCATATACCAGCTTCCTTACTATAAAAGATAGAAAGATGGGGGTTGCGGCTTACTATTCTATTACTTTATGACACTTTCATTGCCGTAAACGAAATTTTCATAGCCCTCTCAGTTTCTGACATAGAGGGCAATTTTAAAAATTTGTAATTTTTGACGCTCCCCTGTATCTCGATTATTTGATAACTTATCAATAAGGTAAAGATGGGTTATTAGGTTTTTATGTGTTATTTAGTGGCATAGTTAGTTTTCTTCTAACAAGTCTTGTTTTTGAGTTATGACCCAAACTTTTGTATTTTTTTTAAATTGGACACCCTATATATTATCTTTTTGTCTTATCTCTCTTTTTGTGAGCTTTTCAAAAATATATAATAATATAGGTCCATATTTATTTCTTTTAAAAAGGGATCATTTTAACATGTTTTGTAAAATTAATAATCTTTTTATTACACAACTTTATATTATTACACAACTTTAAACCAACAATAAAACAAAATTAAATATATTATTTTACTAAATTAAAAAATTTGCTCGAATTGTGCTCCGTTGTGTTCTAAAGACTTTCGACATTCCGTTTCGATTCTTCGCAATGCATTTAATAAGCCTTCCCTGCAAAAACCTAAAGGTTTGGTGGATAGCTTCTCAAAGTTGATCAAATGTGTGGCATTGTCTCGTATATAACTGATTTTCTATATACCCCCATAAAAAAATCGAAGACAGAAAGATCAGGTAAAATTGGAGGTCACCTGGTACCAATCTATTCATGGGAAAAATGTGCTTTCTAAATATTCTCTCACTTCTATGAGAATTGTGACTCGGAGCGCCATCTTGCTGGTAATAAATATTATTTAAATCGGCCAAAGGAATATCCTCTAATATTCCCAGCCGCCGGAATCGATGTATTGCGATCGGTCTCCTTCCTAAAGCCCTCCATACACCTGACAAAACAACAAAATATTTTGCCAATTCCAAAGCGCAAGTAACTTGATTAAAAAATATACTTATACCTACCTATAATTTTTTATAATTATTAATACTATAAAGATAAATGTCTTATAAAAGTTTGTAGTAGTCAAAGACATTAGTCTAATGTCTTTGGTAGTAGTGAAAAAAATATTATATTAACCACGGTTTATACAGCTTATAGTCCTCGGGCAATAATGATGGCTGTCTAAACCTTGGTTAATAATATACTATTCCGTGTCAGCCATTTTATCACAAAGTTGTCTAATTTTTCTAACATACCAACATTATTTTAAAATATGGAGCAACATGAGTTTAGTTTAACTCTCCCAAAGTTAAGGGAAATTGCGGCAAATTTTATAGTTCTATGTTTTATAATATAGTAAATTTGTAAGATAATTTGATATTTTTTTAACTTATCTCCATTTCATAGAATTAATGCAGTCAAACATACCTACACGACAGCAAAATAAAACATTTGTGAACATCAACACCAACCTTAGAAAAATAAAGAAAACTGTTTCATAAAAAGTTCATTACGATATTGAAAACGATATCGAAACAGCTTTTTTATGAAATCAAATTAGAAAAACTTCTTTTACGTTGTTATGAATATTAGTTCTGGCCAGGGACAGTCTTAGAATTTTTTAAATGTGTTAAAACAATTCCATTTTCGATTTAAAAAAAAACAAACAATTTTTTAAAATATGATTACTCTAATAAGTTCTGTAAGTACTCACTTTAAAAAATGTAACAGAGGAATTACCCTCATAGTGTATAATAATCTGATTTGCATATAATAGTGTTAATTTTGAAGTTATAATTTAGAATATTTCACTCATGTATAAATTTTCCCATAAGAAACGTTAAAAATAAAAAAATATCAGCGGATATACAACGTTGCCTAGACAACGTTGTATATCCAACACACAACAATCGAATCTATTTGACGAGACAGTTTTTTTTTTACCTTTTTACTGCGAACGTGATCGTTATTGTTATGAGTTCCCTTCGGGAAATTCATTGCTTTTGAAAAACAAACCCTCTCAACAGATAACGACAAAGATATAATTATGGCATAAATGAAAAAATAATATATATTTCATTCTAGAAATATTCTCCCTAAATACCGCTCGTGCATAAAAATTAACCAGATAATTTTCATTCAAGCTTGTTATACTAATTCCACTCGTTCTTCGAACTCGTGGAATTATAAATAACAAGCTTTCATGAAAATTATCGGTAATTTTTAAGCACTCGTGGTATTACCCCCGATAATATACCTAATGCAAAGTTCGCGTTTACCTGACCCAAAAGTTTATAACGATGTGTTTAACTTTCAGCTTTGAACATGTTACTTACGAATATGTGTAAAATATCCTTTGAGATTTAGAGACCGTGCATAATGTTTGATACCTTTTTAAATGTTAGATTTAAGGGTCTAATGCGTAACAATAGAAAGTCTTTTAACATTTCGTTGCTCCAGATTTTTTCGAAAATGTTTATACTCAGTTACATTATATTAAACGGATCCAAATCAGAGCATTCTTTCGACTATTACACAGGTCAAGTGGTGAATTCAAACTGCCCTTTAATTTTTTAAAGTAAATATGACTCTTCGGTTTATACAGAGTGTTACGGAATGTCATATACATGGGGTTTCAGAAGCACGGTACGTAACTTAAGGGGGTGATTTCTTATTATATTCTAAGAGAAAAAGTTTATATAAACATGTGTCCGGAGTTGCCCCCATTTTTGACATACAGGGTGTTAATTTAAAGAAAAAAAAGTCGGTTGTTTATAATTTTTTTAAATTTCCTCTTCCCGATGCTATTGAAATTAGACAGCAATATTCATAACGATAAGGGGCTTCATTAGCCCTAACTAGATTAAATTTATTAAGTTTAGTGGCGTCCCAGGAAACACCTTAACGAATATTATTTACAAAAGAATGTACGCCAATGACTTTTCTCGAACTTTCATATTTTTTTTTCGGATTTACCAACCTATAATACAACTCCTTTGTTCCTTCAATCGTTTTCGTATTCGCTTCGTTTTCGAGAGAAAAAATAAAAACACTTTACTGCATGTACAGGGTTATCCAACCAAGACTAGACAAGGCGATTTTTTGACTTTTCCTGTACTTTTATAAAAAAACTGAAATAGCCATCTTAAGTCATTTTCTCCCGCGAATTCGAATATCTTCAGCAAAAAACAATTGAACATCAAACAAAAGTACTAGGGGTCACTTTGATATTTTTTTAAATGGGATGCCGTATTTTTAATGAGCTTATCCGATTTCTCATATAAATTTTGATCTAAAATAAAAATAAAATAAAATAAAAAAAATAAATAAATAAATAAATCTAAAAAAATAAAAATAAATCTTACAAATAATGAAATATTATTTAGAAAATTTTAGATCAAAATTTATATGAGAAATCGGATAAGCTCATTAAAAATACGGCATCCCATTTAAAAAATATCAAAGTGACCCCTAGTACTTTTGTTTGATGTTCAATTGTTTTTTGCTGAAGATATTCGAATTCGCGGGAGAAAATGACTTAAGATGGCTATTTCAGTTTTTTTATAAAAGTACAGGAAAAGTCAAAAAATCGCCTTGTCTAGTCTTGGTTGGATAACCCTGTACAGTTGAGTTCAGAAAGAAGTAGGACATCGATTGTGTGTTGTAAACCTACCCATAATCCCCGAAAGTTCATAAAAAAGTAGGACAAGCTATTGACTGTGTTCAAATTATAACAGACTAAACTTTTTATTAATTGGGCTAGACTTAAATGTGTCATATTTATAATTTTTATTCCATTTTTTCTTCGTTTCATTAAAAAATAACAAGTTAACTTAATTCCAACATTTTATTGTACACAATAATTAATTAAAAAAGACAATTACAACTATTTAATATTTAGTAATCGCTCCATTTTTTTGTAAAAGCTCATTCAGTCTATTGGGTATCGATAAGTATAGACCTCTCACAAAATCAAGATCATCACTTAACTCGTTCCACGTTTCTTCAATAAATGAAACAAGTTCATTTCTGTTAGCTGGTCTGAAATTTGCTTTATATATTTTTCGTGTCATTAGACCCCACACGTTTTCTATTATATTAATATCAGGACTTTTTGAAGGCCACGGCAAAGTTTCCACGTTATTTCTCTGGAACCAATCTTTGACCATACCCGCGCTGTGAACCGGGCAGTTGTCGTGTTGAAAAATAAAGCTCTGGTTAGGGAAATGTTGCGATACACTAGGCATCATAATATATTCCAAAATGTTCTTATAAGTGACTGCATTATACCTTTCATTTACAATCCAACACACTCCAAGTCCATGATAACTCACCCATGCCCATACATTTACCGAAAATCTCCCTGATCTTTCAGAATTACTGATAAAATTTTCAGTATATCTTGTATTGCGAGGTCTGTATACCCTGATATGTCTGTTGACCGTAGACTGAAAAACTTTTTCGTCAGTAAAGACTACTCTATTCCAGTCTGGCCGCAATATATTATTTAAGGCAAAAATAATTCGTGCCTGTTTGTGTTCTTCCCCTAATTTAATTTTTTTGGCGGCAACATAATTTTTTAAATGGGATTCTTTTACCCTACGACAACCTGTCGGTCTCGAACCAGGAAAATTAGTTTGCTGAATAGCAGCTCGCATTATTTGAAAGGGATTTTCCTCCAAGTATTGCACAAGACCATTGTCTTGTTCTTGCGTTGTATTTCTTGGTCTTCCAGGAGGCTTTTTCTTATCCAAAGTTCCATCCGCTTCCCATCTGTACTTAATATTTTCTACCGTTTTTTTTGCTACGTGCATTATAGCGGCAACGTCTCGTATAGGTATTCCGTCATTTAAAAACGCAATTATTTGAGTCCTTTGAATATTGTCAAGCCTAGGCATTATGCTTTGAATCAATAACTACTTGTAAAAAATATATTTTTTTAAATAATTTAAAAAGGATGTCAGTGTCATGTCAAACTTTTGATGTTTTTTAAAAGACTGGTTTACATAGGATAAGAATCCGTGTCCTACTTCTTTCTGAACTCAACTGTACAACCAAAATACCTATCTCTTAATTAAAATATGAGGTAAACGTTAGTTTTGACGACTAATTTACCTGTTTTGTCAATAACAAGTCGGAAATGAATAACTTTACTAACGCTAAAATGGCCCAGATGCATTTCAATTATGGCATAGCAAATGGAAATGCTGAAGAAGCTCGGCAAATTTATTAGGAACGTTATCCAAACAGAGTACTGACATGTGCCAAAACATTCAGATAGCTTTATGCAAGATTGATTAAGACCGGGAGTTTTAAACGTAGTACGGAACTTCCTGGCAGACCTGCAACAGTAACCACGCCTGAATTGATAGAGGTTATACTTCGAGAGATAGAAGATGATCCTTCAACTAGTGCCAGGAAGGTAGCAGTGCAACTTCAAACAAGTGCATCAACTGTTTGGAGGGTTTGGCATCTTTATTAACTATACACATATCATATTCAACGTTTGGAAGTTCTGCTTCCCCATGATTTTTAGCCCAGGTTTGATTTTAGTAGGTGGTTGCTGCATACAGTAGCACATAACAACAATTTTTTACCCAACATTTTATTTACTGATGAGTCCTCTTTTCCAAGAGAAGTCATCACGCCTTTTTGGGCGGAAGATAATCCTTATAAAATTGGAGAAGGTCGTTTTTAGCAACAATTTTCGGTGAATGTATGGGCAGGGATCATTGGCGACTATCTTATTGGACCATACTTTTTACCACCTTGATTGAATGGAAACTCCTATACGCAGTTTCTATCTCATGAACTTGATGTTCTGTTAGAAAACGTACCTTTACAAATAACTAATATGTGGTTCATGCACGAGGGCGTCCCAGCTCATTTTAGCCTAGTTGCTCATCAATACCTCGACAATACTTTTCCTAATTGCTGGATTGGACGCGCAGATCCCCAAGGTTGGCCAGCTCGCAGTCCCGACTTGAATCCTCTAGACTATTATTTAAAAGGTTACCTAAAGTCTCTTGTATACAAGACGCCAATACTAGAAGAAGACGACTTAAGAATTCGAATTACTTAAAGTTGCATTGCGATACGAAATAATGCGGGCATTTTTGAACGTGTAAGAGAATCAATGGTGAGATAATTGCAATCGTGCGTTTTATCAGAAGGTAGCCATTTTTAACATTTGCCTTGTTTAACTGTTCAATTTTTTTTGTATCATTATTTAAAAAAATAATTTTATTTTTAATATAAATGTTTTAATAACCTTTGAAATACACAGGTATTTTTTTGTACATGCGATAAAGTGGTTTTTATTTTTTCTCTCGAAACCGAAGCAAGATATGAAAACAATACAAAGAACAAAAAAAGTTGTATTATTAGTTGGTAAATCCGAAAAAAATTATCAAAATTAGAAAAAACTCAGTGGAGTATATCTTTTTCTCAATAATATTAGTTGGGGTGCTCCCCGGACGCCACTGGATTTAATAAATTTAATCTAGTTAGGGTTAATTATTATAAAATTAATAATAAAAAGATGTTTGAAATAATGGTTGCCAATTTATTGCAGTATGGTACATTTAATAAAGCAGTTGTTAGTAGAAACAAACCATCTAATGAGGAAACTCAAAATAATGTGACATTACCTGTAATGGAAGACCCTACAACATCAGTTAAAATAAGTGGAACGCCAAAATCTACAGCACATTTTATTTTGCGTAAGAACAAATATCACCCGTACATATTTCAAATCTGTCAAGGACTAAGACCGGAAGACGACGTAAGGCAATGATAAAAATTTTGTCAATAAAATTTTATTTTTTGATAAAAGTATGATAACCAACAACGCAATCTGTAACAGAAGAAATGCGCGTTATTGGCCCGTAGAAAATCCACGATTCGACAAAATGTCTAGGCACCAACATCGTTTTGGTTGTGGGTAGGAATTTTGGGAACAAAGATAATTGGGCCAATTTCTTACCACGGAACATCTAATTCGAAGCGGTATCAAGATTTACTGCGGCGTAATTTAGTAGAGTGGTTCGATAATAACTGATCACTAGCACTGGTTTTAACAAAATGGGGCCCTCGCTCATAATTAGGGCTGGGCGATTATGAATTTTCACAATCGATTGTCAATTGTTAAAAATAATCGATTATTTCGATTAAATCGATTAATCGATTAATCTAAAAATAATCTATTAATCGAAAGACAATCGATTAATCGAAAAATAATCCATTAATCAAAACAATCACAATTGCACACTCTATACCATGATGATTTAATTTTTTGTTAAATTTTTTATATTTGCCTCACTTGGTTAGCCTAGTTCTTTTATAACTTTGTTTTCTTTCAAAAATTCCAGCAAACAGTTAACGTTATATTATACTGTTTTTTCTTCAAGAAACAAAAGCATAATATTATATTATGTTTAAATGTAGGTATATTAGATAGTTTATTCCAACAACTGCTCACTAGGATATTGAAAATTCATAATCGTATAATCGAAAAACAATCGATTAATCGAAAAATAATCGATTAATCGATCACTTTTTCCACAATTGTTGTTTAATCGATTAATCGATTAATAATCACTTATTTTGCCCACCCCTACTCATAATTCGAGAATTGTCCAAGAATATTTATCAAATAGAGTTCCTGACAGATGGATAGGCATACGTTTGATCTTGCTACTTTGGACTTTTATCTCTGGGGGTACCTCAAAAACTGCGTGCACCAAATTTTCAAACGAAGGAAGAATTACGTCAACTAGTTTTAGAAGCGTTTGAAGCGATTACGCCAGATGTACTTAACAATGTTTTTTTTGTTTATGCTTAGAAAATAATGATCATTTGTTTGAACACCGTTTGTAATTATGTCTAGTTTGTAATTTGGAATTATGTTAATCACCGTTTTTCGAGCTTTTAGTGCCGAATTATGGAGATTTTTCTTGAATAATTTTAAATTATAGTTAAAAAGCTGAAAACATGTTTAAACCACTGCAAGTGATACATCAACTATTTAAGAGTTTAAAATGGCTTTAAATAAAAAAGGCGTATTTAAAAAAAAACAAGTTGATGATGTTTTCTTTTTAAAACGAAACGTAGTATTGAAAATCTGTAAACACTATCTTGTTCAGCATAAAAAGTGGCGATCAAAATGTATTTTTCACTTTTTTATATCTGTTAAAATAATGTAAAAATAAATAAAATATAATACAGGATGTTACTTTATGATAGGCCGCAATTCCAATGGCGTAATCCTGAACCCAATCCAAGTAGTAAAGTTTATATAAATGTGTGTCCTAAAAAGTCTGGCTTTCAAGACACAGAGTGTCAAGGTTTAAAAAAAAATGGTTTTTTTATTAATATCTCAACCATACTTTTGCCGATTTTAGTGAAATTTGGCAATGTTGTTTGCCGTAATAAGACCCTAAGTCAGCACTGACTAGATGATAATTATAAGTTCCAATGGCGTCCCGGGGGGCTGTCTCACGAATAATATTGACAATAAAAATGTACGCCAGTGACTTATTTTAAAATTTTATATTGTTTTCGGGTTAAGCAGGTCAAAATACAACTTTTTTGTCTTTTGATATTTTTTCGTATCAACGATCAAAGTTAACTAGATTTTATTTTATCAATTTTTCGGCATGCAACGAGGTGACTCTTATTTTTTTTCTCGAAAACGAAGTAAGATATGAAAAACCATCAGGAGATAAAAAAGTTATATTTTTAGCTGCTTTACAATGCTTTACAATGAACAACACTGTCAAATTTCACCAAAATTGGCAAAAAGATCTTTGAAATATTAATAAAAATTTTTATTTCAAATTTTGGCACCGTGTATCTTAAAAACCAGGCTTTTTAGGACACATCTTTATATAAACTTTTTTACTTAAAATTGGTTTAGGAATGCACCCTTAGAATTACTGCCTATCATTAAGTAACACCCTGATAGCTAGAAGGTATTTTTCCTAATATATCGAAATCGGTTAAACGTAGTTTACTTTTGCAAACACCATGTAAAAGGTATTTAAATTGTGCAACTTTTTCCTAATTCAACCAATATTGTAATTCCTACCGTTTCCAAGATTCCAATGCTATTCCATTCTTATCCTGTATAGTTCTACCATAGCTGTAAGATTATTTAGAAGATGATTTGGAAATCAGCGTATTGCGAGTAGAAAGATATTCAAACGGGTGTATACTGAAGTTTTGGTTCTTCTACCCAAGAAAAGAGCAAGGTCCTGTTTTGAGAAATGTGAACAATAGCTGATCTTTTGATTTGAAAATCGTGTGCAAAGGGTCAAACGCGCCGCGAAGTTTGCCGAGATTTGCGAAATCCCAAAGGAGTCTTACACTTTTGCTTTGATCAGTCATCCAAATTGTCTAGTGGTAATTTCCACTACTGAAGAGTCTAATTAAAGACAAAACGAGCTTGAGAACGCCTCAGTCAAAACTGGGCCTATTTTCATGTATCGGAAAACGCATTGGCGAACCAAATCCGGTCTCCCAAAACATGTTTTGCTCGGGGGTAACTCATAGTTTTCGATATTTTCTCAGATCTCACCAGTAGGACGAAGTAGTCCTAGAGCTTGCTAATTTTACATAACAAATAAATTACCTTCTCAGCGCCGAATAGATTCTACCGTAAATTACAAAAAGAAGATCCTTAGATTTCGACCGGAACAATGAGTAGAATCATTAAGAGTCCATGACGGTAACCTCTGACCGGCACGCAACCGACCGTAGCAATGTAAATTAAATGGGGTTTCTTGCGCTCAGCTATCAACGAATTTCGAGAAAACTGGTAAAGCCTATCCAGAGATATAAGAAAGTTGCACATTGCCTTTGAATGGGATTATCCAAGGGTGGCCATAAACAAACAATCAATGAATGAATAAATGCAGGTAAATTATGGTTAAAGTAATAGTTTGGTGGTTTTTAACCGATTTTTACCTGATTCAAAATGAGAGGGTTAATCCCATATAAATTATGTTCTAAAGACTGTATACATAGCCACTCTAGTTAGTTTTAAGCTTAGTAATTATTCTTACTTCCTGTGTAATACAGCGTTTGTTTAATCGTGTGCGAGTCATGGAAAATATGTGCGAGCCCAATATATGTCAGGAGATAACTCTGTCGAAAAGCAGAAAACACTTTTCTGTGGAAACTAAGAAAGTTATAAACAATTTTTATTCAACTCTCATTGAACGTGCGGTCAGCAAGCAAGCAGCGTTAGAAGAAACGGTCACATTAACAAAAATTCCAACATCAACTGTATGGAAAATTGTGAATAATCCCATTTTAGCGAGGAAAAAAAACGATACTGGCATTTTCACGAAGATAGATGGAAGTGATCAAGATATAGGAATACAGTGATTTACAGTGATCAGCAAAGGCCGATGATTTACTTGGATGAAACCTGGTTCGACACATATGATACCGCCGGAAAAGGGTTGGGTTGACTCAAGCGGCAAGTGTAAAACAAGCGCGCCTTCAAAAAGATGTAAACGAATTACGATTTTGCATGCTGGATCTAAAGACCGATGAATTCCAAATGGACTCTCTCTGTCTGCAAAAAACATTAAAGATTCTTCTCTGGATTACCATGAGGACACCACTGCTGATTTATTTGAAGATTGGTTTAAGAACAAGCTAATTCCAAATATGCCTCCGAAAAGCGTAATTGTAATGCACAATGCAAGCTACCATAGTAGGCAGTTGACCAAGACTCCCTCTTCAAATGACTCAAAAGCAACAATCCAAAACTACATGTATGATAATGGCATTTATTTTCAGGATGATTACACCAAAAGGCAATTAATTGAGGTTTTACAAAGTTTAAAACTACAAAAGGAATACTTCTGTAATAATTATGCAAAAAATCTAGGGCATACAGTTTTAAGGCTTCCACCATACCATTGTATATTTAATCCCATCGAACATGTTTGGCACCAACTAAAATCTGCCATTCGTCGTAACAATATTTGCCTTACTATTAACTCCAGTGTACTTGTGCTTATAGTAACTGAAGTTTTTAACATCCCTTCACAAAGTTGGGCAAATTCTGTTACACATGTTGAAAAAGTGGAAAAATCCTATATTCATATAAACAATATAGCACAAATAATAACTAGAACAGATGATGATAGCGATAGTGATATTGATATATTAAGTGAATAATTATTATAAGTACCGAATAATTTGTATACCGGGTGTTGCGTCGTCGAGCGGGACATAGGAAATCCCATGTAATTTTAAATGGGGTCAATTATTGGCTTCCCTAATTATTTTAGAGAAAAATTCTATTTAGGTTTATTAAAGAGCACTAAAACCCACATTCAAAAGAATAACTTTAGATATTTTTGATGAGCCCGTTTACGGGTTATCGCCGATGTCTTTTTAACTATTTCTCCTTTTTATGGCCCCGTATTTGCGGGCACCAGTCAAGGTAAAAGATGACTGTCAAATAAAGTTGTCATTTTGAAATGTGTGCTTTATTGTTATAAAAACTCGTACATCGAAAATATTAGCCATGAATTGCACTTCTGACGAAAAAATATTGATGATTAAATGGTATTATCAAGGAAATAGTTATCAAAATGCGTCAGACATGTTTGCTGCTCTGTATCCGAATAGTAGACCGATACCTGCAAAATCTACAGTCGAAAGGACTATCAAGAAATTTGAGACAAAAGGCACTGTAATAAAAAACTGCAGATGTGAAGAAAGGAACAAAGAAGAGATGCAAGAAATGATAGGGACTTGCAAGTTTTATTGTGCGTGGAAGAAAATGATGGGAAGATCAGCACAAGGAAACTTGAGGATGACATAGGATTAGATCACACCACAGCGTTACGAGCTTTGAAACGACATAAATATTATTCATACAAATATGAAAAGCACCAAGAGCTAAGAGATAGGGACGAAATACGACGACAGGAGTTTTGTTTTGGTATGATGGAAAGAGCAAACATGGATAGGGAATTTTTAAAAAACATTTGTTTCACTGACGAATGCACATTTACCTTAAACAATGAACCCAATGTTCAAAATTATCGATATTGGAGCAAAGAAAACTAACACAGGTTTGTGGAAACAAGGACGCAATATCCACAAAAAGTTAATGTATGGGCTGGGATTTTCGGAGAAAATATTATCGGGCCATTATTTCTTACACGAAATTTAAATGCAGAATATTTTTTGGAACTACTTGAAGATCATATTTTACCTACTTTACATAATGCCGCCAGGGAAAATCAGGAAGTTTGGTACTAAATGGATGGCTGCCCGGCACATAGTACCCTGGCTGTCAGGGAATATTTAAACCGTGCTTTTAATGGAAATGTTATTGGCTTAAATCATACAGTAAATTGGCCAGCCAGGTCTCCTGATTTATCGCCAAATGATTTCTTTCTCTGGGGCCATTTAAAAAACAGGTTATACAAAGATAAAAAATACCCAAATCTAGACGAGTTAAAAAATGCTATTTCTGCCGAATGCAATAGAATTTCAGTTTACCAACTAGCGAATGTAAGAAGAGAATTTTATGATCACCTCGGTTATTGTCTAGCAGTCAATGGAGGAATATTTGAACATCTTCTTAAATCCTAAAGTTCTAACAATTTAATAGTACCTACCTATTAATTAGTAAAATATTGAAACATGTAAAATGTCATAATTAACCTTGTAATTGGATACTTTATTTTAGTTTTATTCAGATTAATTTGTACTCATAAATACACCTTTAATATTTTCGATGTACGAGTTTTTATAACAATAAAGCACACATTTCAAAATGACAACTTTATTTGACAGTCATCTTTTACCTTGACTGGTGCCCGCAAATACGGGGCCATAAAAAGGAGAAATAGTTAAAAAGAAATCGGCGATAACCCGTAAACGGGCTCATCAAAAATATCTAAAGTTATTCTCTTGAATGTGGGTTTTAGTGCTCTTTAATAAACCTAAATAGAATTTTTCTCTAAAATAATTAGGGAATAGTTTGGTAGAAGTCCATAAGTGGAGTGTAAATATATTCGAATGATAGTTAAAGGAAAGTCTTCTCCACAAGAAAAATGCAATTTCATTTATTGAAATGTATGATGCATTTCGGCAATGTATATTACCATCATCAGATACTATAAAATACAGAAAATTTGTTAAAAACATGATTATATAAACAATACTTGACAAACTTACCAAGAAGTTAATAACATTATAGTTTTTTAAAAAACGGCACAATATACAAGTTAAAATGTCAATTTTGGTATTTTTAACAATATTTTTTGACTAACATGGAGACATCTAAGAGTTTATGAATAAACTAAAAAATAAATCTTATAAAACACTAATAGATTACTGCTAAACTTAATGGTGACACCTTGAGAAGGTAAAAAAGAATTCGCCAGGCCAACGACAATGGGCTGATGGCACTGGTTCAAACCACAAATAAATGAAATTGCATTTTTCTTGTGGAGAAGACTTTCCTTTAACTATCATTCGAATATAATTAGGGAAGCCAATAATTGACCCCATTTAAAATTACATGGGATTTCCTATGTCCCGCTCGACGATGCAACACCAGGTATGCATATTTCTTCTTAAGGACTTACGTGGAGACAATCATGCGTACAGTTGCAATTCTAACAGCGATAAATATATTACTGCATACATTTCGAAAACGAAAGTCAAATAGAAAAATCTGCAACATGGTTAATTTAGCAAGTAGAGTTGCCTTTCAATATCCTTTTAACCAAAGCTAAATAATTTACCAGTTTTCTCGAAATTCGGTGACAGCTGAGCGCAAGAAACCCCATTTAATTTACATTGCTGTATAGTTGGTTGCGTGCCGGTCTGGGGTTACCGTCATGAACTTTTAAAGACAATAATTTCCATCCTTATAAATACATAAAATTGTAAGGGATAAGGCCGGGTTTTAGGGAAAGAAGAACTGAATTTTGTAATTGGATACTAGAAAGTATAGAAATTAATCCAGAAATGATAAAAAAAAACATTTAATTTAGTAATGAATCGACATTTTGCATAAACGGAAAATTCAATGTAAGAAATTATCATATTTGGGCTGCTGAAAATCCTAAATTATTAAAAGAGACTCGATTACAATAGAATTTTTCAGTAAACGCGTGGCTGGGTATGTGGGGTAACAAAGTGTGGTCCTTTTTCTTTAATGAAAATTTAAATTATAACAAATATTTGGAATTTTTACGTAATGAAATTTTTGGGCTCATCGAGAAGGGCATTCCTTCCGAACATATAAGAAATATGTGGTTTATGCACGATGATGCGTCGCCTCAGAAGGCTCAAGCAGTAAATAACAATCTTCAACAAACATTTGGTGATTGATAGTTTGGAAATCATGGTCCAGTCCGATGGCCTGCAAGGAGTCCCAACCTTAATCCGCTTGATTATTTCGTATAGGCAGTTCTAAAGGACAAAATTATTGAACATCCAAACAAACAAAAATGAGTTGATGGCCGTAACTTATTTTTGGGCTACTCTGTATACATGATTTTACAATAAAAAAAACACACTAAGAAATAAAAATCGACGGGTCCAAGCGTTTTTCCAAAAAACACACCGCTGAATTTTAAATGAATTTAGATATTACTTCTGGGACTCACTATATATTCTTGGAATGTGAATTTGCAGAGGATTCGAAAAGAAAACAATATAACGTGTTTAAAAAAAATGCAAGTTGGTCTCATTCTGACCTTGTAGTCAATCCTGTATAAATTTTATATGTAAGTAACACCATTGGCAGGTACTCTACAATACTGTATTTGAATTTTAGCAATAGGATAATTAGCACCAAAATTATTAAGCTTTAACAACGGAAAATTTAAATGCAGCACCCACGATATATCGGACGTAATGCCCTTTGAGACATTATTATACATACAGTGCGCGTCTAAAGTCCCCCCCCCCCTATTAACTTTTGATTAACGAATGTGAGACTAATGAAATTTTGGTACGTTTGATAACAACTAAAATACTACTCTTTTTATTATAAATTCTGGACTCAGTTTTCAAAGATGGCGGCAGGGCGCCAACTTGAATAAAATTTTTAAATGACAGTCGAGTGATACCTCGTTGGAAAGGTATTTGCAATCTATGAACGATCCCCAAGTTTGAAAAGATTTTATCGATTCATTTCAAATGGCGGCCACTATTGCCAATGTGGGTTTAATTTGATTTTTAGGCAATAAAACTGTGAATGAGTTGAGATCTTGCCGCATTTTGATGAATATTAGCTGCAGCTATGAAACTTACTTCCCCCCTCTCTTGTTTTCGAGGGTGGAGAAAACCTTTTTTTACCCCCGAAACCACCCTTTTTTTTCAATTTTTTCGTGATAATGCGTGTTTGGAGGGAATGATAGAGATTTTCATGAGAGTTCGGAGGAAAGGGCAATAATAGGGTCAGGGCTAAAACAACCCTTGGACCAAGGGCCAAGGAAACTAACCTTTCATAACCCTTTCCATGTCTCTAAACCCTCTTAACAATCCCAATTATACCCCTCCAAACACTCATATCCACTAGAGAGCGGGGCAAAAGGGTGGTTTTTGCCCCTTTGCGGGGGTTGTAGGAGTAAAAGGAATGGTGACTCTCTTTTTGCGTTCCACACCCTCAAAGACAGGAGAAGAAGTATTTAGGTTTCGTACCTGCCATTTCATTACAATAGATCACATTTTTTTAAATTTGGAATACAAAGTAGGCTTTGCTTCTTCACAAAAAACTGTTTTGTTTGACCTGTCAAATACGTATTTGTCAGTAAGTTCTGTAGCTTATATTACTGTTACTATAATACTAAAAATACCGCCTAGCCGCCCGTAGGTTCCTTTACTATTGCTTAAAAATCAAATTAACCCACATTAACAAAAGTAGCCGCCATCATGAAATTAATCGATAAAATCTTTTCAAACTTGGAGATTGAAAATACTTTTCCAACGAGGTATCGCTCGACCCCATCTGCCATTTAAAAATTTTGTTCAAAATAGCGTCCTACCGCCATCTTAAAAAAACTGAGTCCAGAATTTATACTAAAATGATAGTATTTTAGTTATTATTAAACGTACAAAAATTTCATTATTCTCATTATTGTTAATCAAAAGTTAACAGGGGTGAGGGGGACGCGCACTGTATAATATAAATTCAGTATCCTGACTACATAAGAGCTATCCATTGTCTATGATTAATTTTTATTTGGGGTACCTCTCGGGGTCTCTTTAGAAATATCACTGATGCTGCATAATGCAGGTGTGAGTCTTTAGAATATCGTCATTTATACCCACATTTTATTTCAGATCAATCAACAAATAAGATAACGCTTAAAGTCTATACACTTTTTTTGTAAATATGGTTACCTAGATATTTCATCCATTAAAATACACACAAAAAGTTTTCGAAAAGTGCCCCCTTAAGAAATTACGGCCAACTTAAACGTTGAAATCGAGGCATTTTGAAAAGTCATCTTTGATGAAGACGAAATAATGAGGATGGTGTATCTCGGTATAATTAATGTAATTCACTAGAAATAAATGGACGCTAGAAAACTGTTCTTAAATGTCTAATGTAATGTTGTTTACAATCTTTTTTTTTTTCAGAATAAAATCGAAGAGACAGAAGAACCAGTAACACTAAAATACAAGAATGAGTTGAAAAAATATCAACAGAACTCGCCCAATTTCAAGAAAAATCCAGATACACCTTTAATCGGCAAGAAAATTACAGATCAAACTCAGAAGAATTTACCTCGCCCCCCTCCATTGCCCAAATCGATTTTAATTTCAAACACAGATCTGTTAGATTCGCAAGGGTACCTATTGCCCAGAGAACTTAAGGAACCAGTGCTGTACCTTAGAACTTTACCTGACTGATTAAGAGAGAATTGGTGGATGTTTTTAAATAATATTTCACCTGGTGGCAACGATAAGACTTATGGAGCTTGTAAAGATACCAGTTTAAATAATTTGTAGATGGTTTGTAAGATTTAAAAGGACACAAAACTTGTTGATGATAGCAATATAATATTATAAGAATAAAACTATTTATTTTTTAAATACATATTTAGGCGACTTTACAACTTTATCAATAATTAATTAAATATTCAAGTTATTATTACATTTTACAGGGTGTCCCAGAACATACCGACAAACTTTAAGGGGTGGTAAAGGACATCAAAATAAATTTGTTTTGTTTAGGCCCGGTACTTTCACATCCCAATATCATTATTTTCGGAATAATTGCTATAGTTTCAATTGTGTCAACAATTGTTTCCATAGACATTATTCGACGAATAGCGCTATTCGTAGATGGAAAGATCAAACCTTAATAAACATATGTCCGCAATTTCACTGATAAATAATTAATATTGAATGGAGTTAGCCGACACTTGATGGAGATCTATATTAAATTTATAGAATGAGACACTTGTTTCTAGATTTCCACTAACGTTTATTTAAAATTAGTTGACAATTGTTTCGCCAACACTGTGGCTTCTTCAGATGTTTATAACCGAATGAATGAATATGACACAAAAGTATACTACATAACCCTAAGTACCTAATTAGAAATTATATACAATAGAATTAATAAACAAGATTTAATAACAGGGTATTTTGTCGTTTAACATGTAATAAAATTATATTAATGAAAAAAGTTTAATAACGGGGAATTCCCTAGATCCAACTGTTCATTTAGTAGTAAATTTGCATTTTTATATTTGTTTATTTCCATCGATTCCAATAAATCTGATCTCTTCCCTTTGTTGTCTAAGTGTAAAATTTTAAATTATTTTATTAATAATAATTAAAATTTTAAGTCTAAGTGTAAATGAATGTGGGAATTCCCCGTTATTAAACATTTTTCATTGATATAAATTTATTACATGTTAAACGACAAAATACCCTGTTATTAAATAAATCTTGTTTATTAATTCTATTGTATATAATTTCTAATTAGGTACTTAGGGTTGTGGAGTATACTTTTGTGTCATATTCATTCATTTGGTTATAAACATCTAAAGAAGCCACAGTGTTGGCGAAACAATTGTCAACTAATTTTAAATAAACGTTAGTGGAAATCTAGAAACAAGTGTTTCATTCTATAAAATTAAATATTTAATATTAATTTCAAAAGAAATGTTCAGATGTTTTGGTCGTGTTAGACTTTTCTCATTAATTGATATTGATGGTTTACAATAATTGTTCAAAATGTTGACCATTTGCTTTAACACAAAGATTGCACCCTCGATTCATTGACTCGCGGACTCTATGGAATATTCCAGGATTAACTTCTATATGTGTATAGGTGGGCATTATTCTTGCTGAGAGATCTTCCTCATTACGACTAGGCATTTCGTAGAGTAAAGATTTCAGATAATCCCAAAGGAAACAATCCGGGGGATTCAGATCGGGAGAACGGGCGGGCCAGGCCACGGAACAATCTCTTCCAATCCATCGGCGGGGAAATCGCTGGTCCAGATACTGGCGCCCGTTCAAACAAAAGTGTGCAGGTGCCCCGCCATGTTAAATCCACATGTTATTTCTAATGTCTAAAGGGACATTCTTTAATAATTTACAGAAAATGGAGATGAATGTTTGCGTGCAAACGTGCAGGCAGCAAGTAAACTGTTACATTATCTCCAAGATTACCAGCCTACATGTTTACAGAAAATTGTTGCTGGTGTCTTCTAAAGACTACAGCGTAAGGATTTTCATCATGCCAAATATGGCTTCTTTTAATATTAAAATGACTATCACGCGTGAAACATGCCTCATCAGAAAGCAATAATATTCTCCCGAAGTGAGGTTCTATTAAATTGTGACCTAAAAATCATTGATAAAAGGCTAATCGATGTGGATATATAATCTTTAAGATTTAAAGCCTGTGCGCGTTGTACCGTTGACTTGGGGGATCCCATATGGTGTGCAAGTGCGCGAACACTTGTATGTTGATTTTCCTCCACACGGTGTAGAACTCCTTCTTCAAATTCAACCGTACGAGTTGATTATCACCACCAGGACGCTTCAGGTTCCCACTTTCTCTAAGGCGACCATGACCGGAAGCAAAGCTTGTAGAGGTTGGTAGCGTTCCGGATATCTGTGTTCATACAAGCGTGCAGCTTCTCTTCCATTACAATTTGCTGCACCATAAGCAAGGCGCATATCGGTAAGTTTTTGAAATGAGAAATTATCGTCAACTTTCAATACAAATTTTAAATTAATAACCAAGAAAGCTAATGTTACAATAAATAAGTTAGAAATACTACGGTCTTAAAATTGGTATCTTTGGAATGTTTATCGCGATAAAGAAATGTTTGTGCTCCTTAATAACAAACGTAGTTGAAGCAAAAAATGTTGAACGAAAGACAGTGGTGTCCAACTAAATAAAGAATTAATTTAATTATTTGGATATTGTTTAAAATATTTTATTGCTCTACAGCCCAAACGGCTCATTTGCGGACATATGTTTATCAAACAAAAAAAGTTTGAAAATTAAATAATGTAGTCTTCCTCCACAGTTTAATAATTGTAGAAGTAAATCAAAATTTCCTTACATGTTTCGAATGCATAAGCATTCATCATCAGGGGATACTACCTCCTATGTTGGACAAACAGGGCGAAAATTCAAAATCCGCATCAACGAACATTGTAAAGAGATAGTAAGTGCTTTGAACCTTAACTTGTCCCCTTCTAAAATCAAGTCCAATTTTTCTAGACATGTATCTACAAATAAACATAATTTTAACCCAGATACAAACACTAAATTCTTACATTTTTACAACAAAATCAATAAATTAGACCTTCTTGAAATAATGGAAATAAATAAAGTGATTAAAAACTCAAATATAAATTGTGTTAACCAACAAATCATCCATAGCAGCACTAATTTTTTTAATGCTTTGAATCTGGGTTAATTTTAATTATAATTCAGTCTCTTCTTTAAATCGTCCAATTTGATTTCAACAATAGTTTTCAATTTTAATATCTCTAATATTATTACTTGGTTATACGTCTTTAAGTTTAATGTCATTATTCTCTTTAAATTAACCTCACTTCAATAATTACGTTGCACTAGATAACATGGTTGTGATTAAGCACAGGTTATATACGCAATCTTTTATAACCACCTACCCTTTTTTGTAAAAAAAAAATTTTCTAAACATGAAACAATTTTATTCTTTTTCAAATATATGGGGACATGTTAGTTAACAACACTAACAATAAATATAAAAAATAATTTCTTCAACAATTAAATTAATATTTTTTAATATTCATATTAAAATTTTTATGTCCTACTCGAATATTATTGTTTCATAATACCATACTTACCAGACACTATAAATGGTATATAATACCCTTAGGGCATGAAGGCAGTTTCTAATGCCCTCGGGCATTAAGAGAAATTAATAGGAAAAATCAAAGTAATAACTTTTTATTAACAAAAAACCTTATTTATCATTTATACTAAATAAACAGTTATGAAAAGACCCAGTAAAAACGAATTTACCTGCTTTTGATAAGTCAATGTTTTCTATTATAGTCAAATCTGGTCTTATCTGGCGGGTTTACGATTTAACAAAGACATACTTTCAATTTTTCTTTTCTTTTATTGCGTTTAATCATACTAACCAAATAAAATCCGTCAGACAAATATGACAGACTTATGCAATTTTGGCATGAAAGAAAAGGATAGGTATTTAATTTTCAGCGATTCACAAAAGTTTATACCTGCCCAAGTACCTGCCACCTTCGTCTTGATTTAAAGATGTCAGTTTTGTAACTTTGACAGTTTGTGACAAAATGAAAAAATTTTCTGGGTTTTTGCATCCCCAAGCAAAAAAAATGGTAGTACTTAATCTGATAAGCTATTTCAAAAATGCAAAAAAAAGTGGAAATTCGCCAACCAATATTCAGGAAACAGCAGTCAAAGCACTGGGAATTAGTTTAAGGGCTGTGCAGAGAATTGCGCATGAAAAAAAAACATAACATAATACCCAAGAATACTAAAAAATGTAAACAAAGAAAGCCAAAGACTGAGGATTTAAGCGAAAATATTAAAATGGGAGTTCGAAATGTGATTTATGATTTATACAGATCAAAAACCAATGTAACTCTTCCAGTTTTACAAGAAACATTAAAAATTCGGGGTGTTTTGGAAATTGGACTTGAAACGCTATCAAAATTAATAAAAAAAGTTAGGTTTTCGCTATAAAAAGACTGTAACCGAAGATTTTTATGTGAGCAGCCACAGTGAGTCAGCGTGTTCAGTTTTTAAAAAATTATACGGAGAATTACAAATCGAACTTTAGAAAAGTGGTATTTTTAGACGAAACGTGGATATTTTTAAATGGAAGTGGTTCAAAATCTTGACAAGATGATTCTGTGAAAAGCGTGAAAAGGAAAAAGGGATGTGGCACGGGAAAGCGGTTCATTATTTTACATGCTGGTTCTGTAACAGGATATGTTCCAGGTGGACCAGGTGCAAGCTTAATTTTTTTTCCAACATCACAAAGTGCTGACTATCATGATAATATGAATTGCGAAATGTTTGAAAAATGGTTAAAAGTTCAATTGATACCAAATTTGGATTCTCCGTCTTTAATTGTATTAAATAATGCATCATATCATTCGAGAACTTTAAATAAACAGCCTACTTCATCTTGGAGGAAAAATGATATTTATGAGTGGCTTGAAAAACACAACCGAAATCCTTTACCAAATATGCTTAAATCGGAACTCCTATCAATGGCAAAGTCTCTTAAAAAACCAAGAATATACGCGGTAGATGAAATATTGCGTGAATATGGCCATGAGGTTCTACGACTGCCGCCATATCATTGCCAGTTTAACGCAATAGAATTAATATGGGCCGGGCCAAAGTCTTATTATAAAAAACATGTAGGTGATGGTCTTAAATCCGACCAAGTACAAATAGTTTGGCAAGCTTCTTTGGATCATATTACACAAGAGTACTGGAAGAAATCAGTGGAACATACAGAAATATTAATAAGGGATTGGTGGGATCGAGAACAAGTACTAGATGTCGAAGTAGCGCCAATGATAATTGCTCCATTCGAAGACGACTCAGACGACGGGGACTTTTCAGATTTTATAAGTGACGATGACAGTTTTTAGTCTATAATTAATTTATAAACGGTTCTCTTTGTTTACATTTTTTGGTATTCTTCGGTATTATATTATGCTTTCTTTCATGCACATTATTCTGCACAGTCCTTAAACTAATTCCCAGTGCTTTCGCTACGGTTTCCTGCATATTGGTTGGCCAATTTCCACTTTTTCTTTCATTTTCGAAATAGTTTATCAGACTACATGCCATTGAATTTTTAGGTTTTAGTAGTAAAATTGTTCAAATAAATTACACTGTTTATTATTGTCGTTTTTAATAAATACATTTAAGGTATACTATTTACAGGGATGGCGAACCAATGGCACGCGACATAAAATTTTGGCTCGCCACCGAACACAAAGTTTACTATGAATTATTATATTACTAATTGCGACGGCACGTCTATGGCCTCATTAAACATTTCTTTAGAAAAAATGCACGTTAATACATAAAGATTCGCCACCCCTGTACTATTATGTACATAATTTTTGCAAAAATAATAATATTATATCTGGCTATATCTTCACGACTTCACGACAGTTAAAATAATAAAACTATGTATCTTTTCTCCGGGTATATTGATACCTACATGGTCTCGCAGCATTTTGATATAAGCTGTGGAATTTTCGAATTGATTTATATGATCCGTGACATTTGGACCCGCATTTTAAGACCGGTTTAGACTTTATACGTTTCTTTCTCCCACTTATTTTTAGCGGGGCGCTTATTGGCTTAATAGGGGCAAATTACGTGTAAAATAAATTTGGGATTTGATACCTCACCGGCTCTAGTAGCTTTTTCTCGTTGACTTTTGAAGTAGGTAACCTATTAAATTAGAAATATTTTTTAGCCTGATATTACACAACAAAAATTTAGCCAATGTGTAATTGATTTTTTTTTTATATTTAATTTATTATTATCTGGTGAAATAAACTAAAATTTGTTTAATTTATTTAACATTTCATCGACATTTTTGGTGGTCGCTAGTCAGGGGTTTTACTGTATATTGTTTATCTAATTTTCCACCATCATTTTGGTTATTAAATTTGTTAAATGTAAAACTATTGTGTTAACCGTCTGCAATAATACGAACGCACCCCTGAGAAATTAATTTTGGAACGAGACCCGTCATTTTTATTATGACTGATAGTTTCAAGTTAACGGTTAACCTATTAACATTCAATTTTATGCAAAATCAGCTGTCCATATACGGCCATATTGGTTTTTATTTACAATATTTTGATGAGCTCTGGAATTTTGGAAATGATTCATATAATCGGTGACCTTTGGACCCGCCAGATAAGACCAGATTTGACTTTATTTCATGATTTTCACTAACAGAAATTGACGATAATTGAATGTTTTTTTATGTTGATGGTCTCGTTGATGGTACACCAGCTGTCAATTTCGAAATTTTACCAATTCCTAGAAATATCCTAGTAGCACCGTCTCATTGATAATTTTTACATCATTATTTTTCATCCAATCCCCAAACCTTTGATATTCCTTTTCATAGGCGTCTTTAGGCTTCTTTGGGACAAGATTATCCAAAGCTTTGGCAGCATTTACAGCAATTCTATCCGGAATCAACGGAAAATCCATTATTTTATATGAATTTCAGTTTTGACTTTGACACAGCACAACAATGAACACTTATTACCTTTGTTTATTTAGCAACTGTATAGGTAAAAAACCTTGTGTGATTTTGAATTTTCTTTTAATTTAACTTGGAATTATCTGAAGTAGGACATAAAATATTGTATGTACCACGGGCATTACTTGATGTCTATACCCTCGGGCAACTTACAAACCCTCGGGTCAAAGACCCTCGGCTTTGTGAGATTGTTGCCATCGGAGGCATGAACATCTTCATAATGCCCTTAATACATAAATAACTATAAAACTTCTAACAATTTAAAAAAAAAACTTTCATAATAAAAACCTTTCTTGTTCAAATCTTATAACTCAATTTATTATCTTTTATCCACAGTGTCTCTTCCCTAATGAAAGTTTCACATTTATAATTAAAACTTTACTTACCTATATCTGAATCTCGATACAATTATGTTTTTCTAATTTTGTCTCGAAAAATAGATATTTCGAACGCGCTAGCGAGTTCGAAATATATCCATTTCGAACTCCGAATTTTATTTTTTAAAAGTTGGCATTGGTTATATTTAAATGTTTTATTCTGTTGACGTCTGACGTTTCCTGTTATTGTTATCCATGAGAAAAGAAAGTTTTCGGGATTTCTCTGGTAAAAGTTGATTTATCGTTTTATTAGCAATATCCCTTAACTCAGGGGGAGTTAAACTTAGATTATCATGCTCCATATTTTTTTAATGACACAAAGAAAATATTATTTATTGTCAAGGCTACTATGATAAAAAGAAATTTAGAGTATTACCAACATAGAATTTAGACACACAAATTTACAAAATTTGAAGGGTTGATTTTCTTTTTAAATATGTATTTTCTTATTGAAAAAAATACAAAATAGAAAAAATAGTATAAAGTACGTGTTTTATAAAGCAGTTAGAGCACTTGTCCCGTTAAAAAACTCGCCGCAAGCGGCTCGTTTTTTAACATGGACGCGTGCTATAAGATGATGCTTTATAAAACATGTACTTTAATATACTATTATCGTATCATTGAAGATTAAGTCATTTTTATATAATATCTTTATTAATAATTATTAACATCATAAACGTACTAAAACCTACATAAAACCTTAGTTACTCATAATACATTAGTTACCATAATTTAATACGTTAGTTACGAAAGCATAATACGTTAGATACCAAATAATATTAGAACTATTTTTCATGAACATGTAAAACAATATTTTAACAGTTTTCAAATTTGATGGATACACCTTTGTCTTTAACGTCCACGATCTTAGGTATGCCCTCTGAAGACTGATTAATGACCGAGAAAGCACTCCTTTCGATTTCGTGCGGTTCCCCAGTGCCTAATCCACTGCCGGAAACATCGCCGATTTGAATTTTGCGAGCAATGGAAACTTTCTTGGTCACACTTTCTTCTAAATACCCTCTAGCAACCTTCGCCGATTCCCATCCACCAAATTCTTGTAGGTCTAATATATTCCTCCAGTATTAACAAGAAAATTTGCCGAAGATCTTCTAACGAGTGACCAGTATACAAATTAGGATTTTCAAGTGAGAGATACTCAGCTATTTTTTGAGGTATTTTAGAGAAGAAATGAATGCCGCAGGGCTGTACCGTACATTTCCCTTTTCTATATGATACAAACAATCTTTGGTGAGTGACATGGTCTGGCCATAACATTGCGTACTTTTTAAATAAAAGCACAGGATTGACTTTGCCGTCAAATATCACAGCGAAAATACGTTTATTGTGGATTTTTGAGTCGGGAATAGTAACAATCAGCTTGTCCTCTAAAACGTCAACATCTTGCGTGGTCATCTTCGCTAATTCATTAGTTCGACAGGCTCCTCCAATTCCAATTAAAAAAGCCACTTTCATCATTAAAAACTTCTCGTCTGAGGCAGAACACACAAATTCGTTGACTAGTTCTCTTGTAAATACTTTTGATTTTTTTGCTCTATATCCAACATTTTTCTTCTTGATGAAACGTATTAAGGCGCCGTATTTGTCGATTTCCACTCTTTCCTTCAGTTCTAAAGTCGCTCGTAACATGGAATATTTCGGCCATAAGGATGAAGCAGAGTATTCCTCAGAGAGTTTTGCGAAATACGCCAGCAATACCGTTTCTTCTGCACCTTGAACATGTACTTTGTTTCGCCACTCACAAAACTGCCGATATTCTTTTTCATAATGGATTTTAGATTTGTCCGGAAGCAAGTTCAACCTTATAATGTTGGCTGCAGCTAATATATCGTCAGGAATATCAAAATCTTGCATGATTTTAATGAAGACTTTTTGAAATGCCAAAATGAAATGACAAAACACCTTGTTTTTATTTTCGCATCGCCGTTGTCAATGATACGATAAAGCTTTGAATATAACGAGATTATTAGCGATTTAACACTCGACTATTATAAATCGCATAATAATCTCGTTATATTAATAGCTATAATATGACCAGTTAGTACACCCAGTCTTCAACTTTACATTTCTCATCCTGTTGAGTTGCACTCATTAATTTGAGACAACTTACATTACAGTTCGCTAAACTCGATGTTAGGTAAGTCCTACTTAAACTTTTATTTTATATTCATTGGAAGTTCCTAATTTTGTACTATCCTTTTTTAGTATCACCTGATGATGAATGCTTAAGCATTCAAAACATGTAGAAAACTTTTATTTCTTAAGTAGTAAAGGGGCGCCAGGCCAGGGCGGGCGGGGGGGGGGGGCGACCACTCTCCTTCGCCCCCCTTATTTTAAAATTATTTTAAACTGTGGAGGAAGACTGCATTGTTTCATTTACATTATTTTGCCTCCACTGAAAGGTTGTTTTGATGTTCTCTACCACCCCTTAAAGTTTGTCGTTATGTTTTTAGGACACCCTGTATACTAGTAGGTATAGTTTAACGCAATCGTGCAATTTTCACTTTCATCAGAATAAATAATAGTCATTACATGCGAGTTTTTGGTTATATTTAGTTATTACAGGTTTTACAATATATCTTTGAGAAACTTCATATACCATATCATACCTTCTGGATATTTTGCAGCAATTTTAATTAATTCCTAAGACCGCGCGTCTGCAGGGATTTGTATTTTGAAATTATGTTTGTTCATGGATAGATGGATATGATTCCTTGTCAAATAGAGATCAGTATTTTAAGTATTCATTTAATTGGCTGTAGAGAAAAGATTTATTGCCGCTGCAAATAACATGATCACACTTATTAATTGCAATTTGTTGTGCTTAATTTTCAGAATATTGCACTATAATTAAAATATGTTATTTACTGAAATTATTTATAACTAATCTACCAATAGTTAATTATAACAGGGTACCTAAATACAGGCGAATAGAAAATTGCAGGTGCCTTAGTAGGATTTAGTTATATTTTTGTGTAATATTTAGGTACGAGAGACGGGTAATTCAATTCAAGTATACGATGTTTTGGTAATTGGATCACTTTTAATAGTGTCAATCGATTTTAACTTTATATAAAATTGAGATTTTTAGACACGCATACTTTGTAATCCGAGTGTGAGACAAGAGCTCATCGCTACACCACAACGAATTTCGTTGTAGCACGACGATATGCCTTATCGTTTGCTAGTTGTGTATCCCTGCGAAAAGTCAAGTAAATAAAATGGCAATGCCACTGTATTTGCTAGGACAGCTTTAATTTTATTATGAGATGAAGATTTGACACTGAGATTATGAGTTACATCAAAGCCGTCTTTGATGAGGGTGAGAGAGAGAGGGAACGACAGATCCTTTTATTCGCTTCCTTCCTGTTACCCATATTAAAGAAGGCCTGGGGTTAGATTATGGTTACTATACAGGATGATGCATCGATCCACGCAACATCTTCTAAAATTTTTAAGGTGGTCAACATTGGCGCCCTTGTTTATTTTAAATAAATAATTTATTGTCATTTATTAAACGAATTAATTTGACGAACTAAAATACGAAATTTTGTCGTAATTTATTTAGTAATTAAGGCAGCGTTTTCCAACACGTGAAGCGCGCCCCCAGGGGGGCGCAAGCATCATATCTAAAGAAAATGGGAAAGAGAATAGTATTAAAAAATGTATTTAATTTACTAAAAGAATTGTGTCAGTACTGCACAATGTATTTATTTAATAATTAACTTAAATTAGCGACTCCCTTATGGGCCTGTCTTGCAGAGCAAAGTTCTTCGAAAAAAGGTTTAATATTAGAAGTTGACACTCTTTTTCTATATTTTGCTGAGATCTGTATTTTGTCTTCAAAGCAGTCACCGCAGAAAATCCGATTTCGCATGTTTTCAGTTTTCAGTGTTTCTGCCCGGAAAACACGAGCATTTTGTATACTATTACCATTTTGGACATCCTAACTCATCATTCAACCATGCCCAAAATTCAAAGACTGACTTATTACTAAACTGTCTTTTGATTTCGCCACTTGCCGTGAAGACTATAAAGATTTCGTCTTCGGCAGTTGAGAGACCTACGGAAGTATTTTAAAATGGGTCCCTAATCCACTCGTAACTTGCTATCAAGTTGAAAGCAAGAAAATACTTTTTAAAACCCTTTGCCAGCATGGTAAAATAATTTTCAATGGTTACAAAAACAATTTTCACATGTTATTCTTCAGCCTTTATCACTCGTATCCAACATATGTGGGTTTGTTTCTTGGAGTTGAAGATTCAAGGTATTTAATTTCTCGAATATGTCGAGCAAGTAGCTCAATTTCATCACAAGTAAATCATCTCAAAAGTTCTCGGCTTCTGGTCGATTTTCCTCTTCTAGAAAAATGGCGATTTGATCTCTTAATTCATAAACACGTTGCAGAAATGTCCCACGTGATAACCATCTTGCTTCGCAATAAAATAGTAACGCTGTACTGCACCCATGTGCTTACAAAGTGCAGAAAAGATTCTTAATTTTAGAGGTCTCATTTTTATATTTTTATACCACCGTCGTCGTTAGCACAATATACAGTCCTGGACTAATTTCTTTGGAAGCCAGAGCTTCTCTCTGGACGATGCAATGTGCCCAGGTACACTGTGGAGATTTTTATTTCACAAGTGATTGTACACTTTGGAATCTTCCAGACATTGTACGAGCATCATCGGTGCATATTTCGACGCAATTTTTCCATACTATGATTTTTGTTTCACAAGTGATTTTACACTTTGGAATCTTCCAGACATTGTACGAGCATTATCGGTGCATATTTCGACGCAATTTTTCCATACTATGTTTGCCTAGTTTAGAGAATCCTTTAAGATAGTAGATATAATGCAAGTACTGTTGACTTTGAGTTATATTGGTTTTGCAGAATAGTAGTTCTACTGCTGAAATGTTATCACAAAATCGAACATAAGCAATTAAATGAACAACTTTATCTTATCTGTTGCCTCATCAAGCTGAATTGACAAAAATTTGTCACGCAACTTCCCGAAAAACTGATGCTGTACCTGCATCTTTAGCTTATAACACCAATTCGACGGGCAATAGTATCATTTGATAGAGGTCTGAACTGCAATTGTTTGGTAAAGTGATCTCCAAACATAGTTTGTACAATCTTAATTGCAGCTGGCAGAATAAGCTGTTCACCAATGGTGTGAGCCTTTTACTTCTGGTTAGCTGATGTAAAACTTTGTAAGAGACAAGTAAAGCTTTTTCTTTCACAGATATAGTTTTTTTAAAAGGTGATTTTTGTTTTTGATGTGATTTTAATTTTAATTCGAAGAATTCTCGGGGTTTGCCAACGTACTTACTATGAAGCGTTTTCCAAATGTGATTTAAGTTTATTAGGTTTCATGCTGTCTGCTGCCATAATTTTTGGGCAAATTACACATTCTTCATTTACTTCAGTGCTGGTAAACCCAAAATTTAAATATTCTTGAGAATATTTTCTTGATTTTATCTTCGGAACTATTTCGTCTGCACTTGTTGATGCTTCACTATCGTCTAATGCTCGTTTACGCCCACTTAAATATTTATCCATGATTCTGTATAATTCTAGGAGCTACTCGAATATCGTTAATTGCAGATAATACTCAAATTACTACATACACATTCAATGCACAAAGAACTTAGGTTGAAAATTACTTTCAATGTTGCGTGGGGATCTCCGATTGACCATGCATGAGAGCTACGAGTATTATTAATACCGTCACGGGTGAATGTTGCTTCATCCGTAAAAAGTATACACGATACAACACGATGATTAATATTTATACATCGATAAAATTCCATATGTTTAGGTTAGTTCAGGTTCTTCTTCTTCCGCTTTTAGGTACTGTACTCTCTGTACATGGTATGGAGATAAACCTTGCTCGTGGAGTTTGGTCATTACTTTTTTTGTGAAATGCCCAATTGAGTACCAATTCTTCGTAAGCTTGTCGTTGCATCTTCTTGTACTAAATCCAGAATATTTTCTACTTCTTCCAAACCTTGTCGACTAGCTCGTTCAGATGTTATGTTAGCACTGGGAAGCTTACCGGTCTCGCACAATCTGTTGAAAACTGATAAGTACGTTTCTATTAGGAGGTCTCTGATATGGGAACTGTTGAAGATACTCTTTAACAGCAGCTTTAGCACTTTAATTACAGAAGCCATAAACAAACACCATATCTGCGCAATATTTTAAATTTGAAAAGGCTTTTGGTATTTTGTAACACTTTAGTCATTCAAACTTGAAAATACTCGATTAATTACTGTCACAGTACACTGACCACAAATCATCGAAATAAGATACGTAAGCTGGGCGTTCCCGCCAAACATTATTATTTTGTTTGGATCGCATTTCGTAGATGGCACCGGTAGTTGCATCGCCCAATTTGGTTTAGTTAAGTTCGTATAGAGGGCAAGGCACCACGTTCATTTGCGATTTGCGATCGAGAAGAAGCACCCTCCCAGATTTCGTTGTTGTCAAAAATTTGAAGTGTATTGTCAATTTTCTATTCTCGATTTTCTTTTAAGTTGTGTTGAATTTTAATGCAGTTTGTGATCGTTCGGTCTCTGTGTGTACTATTAGCATGTTTTGATAGTTCTTTTGACTTTTTGTTTAGTTTTAGTGTGTTTTTGGTTTGTTTAGTTAAAGTTCGCGTATTTATTTCCGTTATAGAAGACTACGCATCTCCGTTAAAACCACAGAACAATAAAGGTTAGAGAAATGTTACAACAATGTTAAAGTTTCGAAACATGGGCCATCTATGAACCAACTGCATGGCTAACCCACCGGCAAAATAGAATTATATTTTACCGATGATAGCATTATAGAAATCTGACATACCGACTGAACAAATGCGCGGGAATATTTGAAAATATATCATAATTTTTAAATAAATTTTAGTTTTGATTCGATTTGACTGTAACATTACAGTTGGATTTCATAAGATATATGTTTGGCAGGAATACACAAGCTGCTCGCCTTATAAGTAAATGTGAGCAGCTTGTGATAATTTCTAACCAATTTAAAAATATATCTTCTGGAATACAATTATATAGTAATGTTACAACCAAATTGAATCACAACCTTAAAATTTATTACACATTAGTTGTTTTTATTATTGTTTTTTTAATTATAAAACAATGTCTAATGAATTATCATAATAAAAGAAAATATTATGATCAAAATATATTTATTTAGAATATTTAAATTAAAAAGATACCTACATATGATTTAAGAATACAATATACAACACTAAAGTCGTGATATTTTTAAGAAATTAGATTTTCTCACTGATAATTATTACAGCTAAGGAAGCCTAGGAGTGTGGTTAGACTGAAACAGAAAAAAATTCTTTTCAATTAGGATAATATAAGGTACAATAGGTACGAAAACTTTTATATTTTGCCCAATTAGAGTGAGAAGAGAAATATACGGGTGTTGGGAAAATGTGTTTGGATACTTGGACAGGTGATTCTACATGATAAAATAATGTTAGTAAGTCATGTAACAAAATATCGAAATCTCAATATTTTCTAAGTTATGGTCTGTCAAAGTTCAATTTTTTTTTTCTTATTTTTGATGTAGGGCATTTACTTTTTCACCAATTAATTTGATTTTTGGCACAGAGACTTATCTTCACGATTTCTATAACTCTGTTACCAAAATGTTGCCCTACTCTGCCACCAGAGGGCACTTTACCTGAAAACCATATTTTTTTTTTCGCATATCTTTTTGGATTTGACAGAAATTACAAAACCAAATATGCCTTGTGAAAGACAATAAAATACTTATTAAAAAAGTTACTCTTCATTCGAGTCGAAAAAACCTCACCGTTTAGTCACAAATTAGCAGTAAACATTTTATTACCATTAAAGGCCTCCACACACCGACGCGGCCACGGCCACGGTAGCGGTGGCGGCCGCGGTGGCGGCCAATCTAAACACATGGAAATAAATGAATGAAATCATACCAGCGCGGGCAGGTCTAGATCAAGCGGCCTAGGGCAGCGTTCTGATATGCGGTGACGGTCAAATACAACGTGTCAACTTTGACTGCGGGAAGTGACAGTAGTAATGGCAAATAATATACTAGAATTATTAATAGAAAATGTTAAATTATCTCCTTCCACATCGTCTATCATAATATCAAATAATAGAAATAAAAATGAAACCTGGACGTTTAAAAATATATTTTTGTATACATAAAATCTGTAAACGGAAACTATCTTACCGCTCCACTCACCGCTTTGGTGTGAATACGCCCGACCGCTAATATGATCGCCACCGCGGCCGCCACCGCTACCGTGGCCGTGGCCGCGTCGGTGTGTGGAAGCCTTTAATCAGTACGTCCAATAGGCGCAAATAAATCAAGTTACCATGCTTCAAATTTAAATAAATCTGTCAATAAAATACCTAATAAGTTATCGGACTAAATCCTAAATTATATCAACGTAAACAATTTATTTTTATTTATTTATTTTCAGTTTTATTCACCTAATAATAATTTATGTATTGGTATTTATTATACGAATAGATAGGTCATTAAATCTATTTTTTAACACTGAATGAACAAGTAATTAAGAAGGAAACTAATCATAATATATTCTCAAAATGTCCTCCGTTCATCTCTATACATTTCCTAATGCTTTTCAAGAAATGTTGCCTAACTTTAAAGAAAATACCGGCCGTATTTTGAATAACCTCAAATCCATTAATTACTCTTTGACGTAGATCTTCAACATCGTTTACCGGAGTTTTATAGACCAAAGTCTTTAAATGTCCCAAAAAAAAAAGTCCATAGGATTAATGTCAGGCGAACGCGGTGCCCAAGGTAATGATCCATTTCGTCCTATCCACCTGTTAGGAAATGTATCATTGAGATATGTCCGTACGTTTAGACTAAAATGGGGTGGAGCGCCATCTTGAAGAAGCCACATGCTTAATCTTGTTTGAATTGGCACATTTTCCATTAATTGTGGAAGGACATTCCGAAGGAAATGTAAATAAACTTCGCCATTTAACGGTCCTTCAAAAAAGTGAGGTCCTATGAGATGGTCTCCTATAATTCCGCCCCATACATTTAATGAGAATCGTCGCTGATGCTGCCGTTCCATAATCGCATGTGGGTTTTCGTATGCCCATTGGTGGGTGTTATGAAAATTGGTACTCCCATCTTGTGTGAAAGTAGATTCGTCCGTGAATAATATGAAATTAAGGAATCGATTGTTTTGTCGAAATTTCTCTAATAATTGTTGGCACATGTTAACTCGTAACTGTGCGTCACCCTCATAAAGTGCCTGTACCTTTTGTACATGAAATGGGTAAAGAAGATCCTCATGAAGGACTTCCCAAGCCGTAGAATTGTCAATTCCCTCTTCTAAAGCTATATTTCGAGTACTTATACCTGAATTCGCTTCTGCTCTTTCAAGTATTCTTTCTTCCATTTCAACAGTTCTAACGTATCTTGGTCTACCTTTATCAGCAATAGTATTTATAAATGAGCCTATCTCGCCAAGCCTTCGATGAACTTTGATGAAAGTTGGGGCACTTGGAACATTTCTATTAGGATATGTTTCCATGTAAAACCGCCGTGGTTGTTCTGCATTCCCATTGGCTCTCCCATAACAAAAATGCATGTCACGATACTCAGTATTTGAATATACGTGAGCCATTTTATTACTAGGTAAACAGCAAATTAATTTTCACTAAGTTTAAAAATGTAATACTTTTAAGGCTTTACTAATGTCTAATTTTTTTACTTATTATTTACTTTTCACCCGTCTTATCATTTATTTAAATTTGAAGCATGGTAACTTGATTTATTTGCGCCTATTGGACGTACTGATTTAATGGTAATAAAATGTTTACTGCTAATTTGTGACTAAACGGTGAGGTTTATCGACTCGAATGAAGAGTAACTTTTTTAATAAGTATTTTATTGTATTTCACAAGGCATATTTGGTTTAGTAATATCTGTCAAATCCAAAAAGATATGCGAAAAAAAAAATATGGTTTTCAGGTAAAGTGCCCTCTGGTGGCAGAGTAGGGCAACATTTTGGTAACAGAGTTATAGAAATCGTGAAGATAAGTCTCTGTGCCAAAAATCAAATTAATTGGTGAAAAAATAAATGCCCTACATCAAAAATAAGAAAAAAAAAATTGAACTTTGACAGACCATAACTTAGAAAATATTGAGATTTCGAAATTTTGTTACATGACTTACTAACATTATTTTATCATGTAGATTCACCTGTCCAAGTATCCAAACACATTTTCCCAACACCCTGTATAAAGCTGTTAAACATAAGGGATGGTGTAGGTGTATGAAAAAATATTCATAATTTAACTGCAAGGAAGGTAGGTAAACAGAAGTGATTCGCCAGTTTTGAAAAATAAGGAAGGAACTAATTAATAACATTTTTACTCAGACACACTTCAAAAGATCATTATTAGAAGGTTGTGATTCTAAAAATATAATATAATTATTAAATACCTACTTTAGCATAATACTTACAATAATAAATATATTTCCAAAAATCATCAATCCCAAAGCATGGTCGACAGCGAAGTTTCAGCTAAAAAATATCCCAAGAAGGAACTACTTGCTCATGAAAAAATAAACTAAGGACTTAGATATCACTATAAACTTACCAAAAAGCCCCACTAATTCATTCCAAGATCAAATTAAACCGATTTTATAAAGAAAAAAGTCGTGGAAAAAATCATAAACGCGTCAGAAGACCCAGACGAGAAGTAAACTGTCATTGTCATAAAATAAATCAGTGTTGCAAAAAAAGAAAAACACTAGCTTTTTAATGTTTTTGTAAGATTTTAACCGAAAATGATGATAGTATGAACTTAAATTAATTACATATCCAATTAAATCATTAAAACTTATTAAAAATATTCGATTAGCAAAGATTATTAATGAAATCTTAACTCGAAATAAGAAAACCAAAAGTTACTAGCAGATATGTCAAACCCTCCCGCCCCCCTGACATGAACTGCCCATAAATTGCTTGTTGCCCTACTCTCGTATATTGGTGACATGCCCCTGGTTAAAACCTAAAAAATGTTGTGTTCAAAACTGTTTAAATAAACATGGCATGCGACACCGCTTGCCAAAAAGAGATTCAATAATTTTTTATCATAAAAATAATGTTTTATTACCTATTTCGCTTTATTTTAGTCAGCTGTATTTTTTTAAATAGGTATTGCTTGCTTTAAATAATTTCTTTTCGCTGCTTTCTGAGCTCTTAGATATACGTTATTTGTTACTTTACCAACAAGGTACTTTCTACAAACTTAACAATAAGAGTTACAAATAACGTCTATCCCTCAACTAAAAATTAAAGCAGAAAAAAATGAATATTTAAACCAAGGAATATTTTAAATTTTAAAGCGGCACCAATATCTACCGATAAAACAGATTTCATCAAAAGTTGGTAAAACAGTTTTCTTTATTTTACCCACAGCTGCCAAACAGATTTCTTTCTTTCTCGCGTGTTTCGGATCGCAAATACTAGGACATCAGCGCCAATTAGTTTCTGACAGTTCTAAGAGTCCAGTTGCGCATCTAAATTTATTTCGGTGATATGTGACACTGACACATTGTCAAAACAACAAATTTATCAAATGGTGTTGAGTCTCGAATATGGCATACTCTGATTATGAATACAAGTGGAACGCTGGATAAAAATTTTTTTCCACTACTAACCTATAACATCGCCATTATTGACCGATTCATAACGCTAGAAATCGTTTTTCTCTACCTTATAAGTCATTATTGACCATGGTCAATAATAAGCCATTGAAATCCATTATTGACCGATCTTTGACCTTAACCGAATTTTGTTTGAACGCAGGTAACTTGATTTTTTAATTCTACAACATCAATTCATTGTGGTTAGGCAACCAGATAATTATCAATACATATTAGATTACTTGATATTGTAAAATATCGATACAATCAACATTTTTTCTGCTTCCATCCTTAATTCGGGAGGTGTACACATAATATTATCACTAACATTTTCTTCGCTCATTTTTAAAAAAAACGCAAAACTCGTGAAATCTGATGACACAAATGAACACAAATTGACATTGACAAAGCCACCTGACAAAACAACAAAATATTTTGCCAATTCCAAAGCGCAAGTAACTTGATTAAAAAATATACTTATAGCTACCTATAATTTTTTATAATTATTAATACTATAAAGATAAATGTCATATAAAAGTTTGTAGTAGTGGAAAAAATAATATATTAACCACGGTTTAGACAGCTTATTATAGCCCTCGCGTCTTAAATCCCTCGTCGCTTCGCTCCTCGTGATTTAAACTCGCCGCTCGGGCAATAATGATGGCTGTCTAAACCTTGGTTAATAATATACTATTAATTGCGCTATAGCTTGAAAACAAATGAAAATCGGATAAGAAAATATGGGTTTTTTCACATTATTTTCACGTGTATAATACACTCCTGGAGATTGGTCCGTTCCTCCCGACTCACCCTGTATATGCGAGAAACGTTATTCTCTAGCCACTTGTTAAGACGTTATAGAATAAGGTTTAACCAAATTATGCTAAAGAAACTATTCTCTGGGCTATATGCCCCAACGAGCGCTGAATTATTCAGCACAATTTGGCGTATTTTGACTAACACTGTTAATACTAAAATGTTAACTCAGATTGCAGAAACTATCGGAAAGAAAGGAATTAATCTCTGTTTTCAATGATAGAATGTTACACTGCTGCTACACTAGTACACTACTACTATTGGAAACAGTGATTAAGAGGTTGAACGTTTTTAATGCAACTTGGTTTTTTCGTCTGTAATAGAAGTACAAATAAAGGGGATGAAATAAATCAATAACAAATTTTTGGTAAACAACAAATTCCTACTTTATGTTTCAAGAATTTCACTTTGTGATGCATAATAACATAATTAAATTAAATATAGCTAATTGTTTAATGAAAACTTCAAACAACCCCCATTTGCTGCTAGGCAATACTCCAGACGATCATAAAATTCGTTTTCAAAATTTCTTAAATGATTCATGGAAAGCCTCCCAACGTCTCGTATCGAATATTTTTGTAGAGCGTCGTTTTTAGGCAGTGGCGGCTCGAGACCAAATATTGGGGGATTCACAAAGTATACAAGGTGTTGTTTAAGTGCGTGGCCAAACCTCAAGGGGTGATTCTTTAAGTGATTCTAAGATGAAAAGTTTATATAAAAATAGGTCCGGTATAGCTTCGTTTTCAATAAGATACAGCGTGCCCAACTTTTTAGAAAACATTTTCTTTCCTAAATATCATAACCTTAAACAGTGTTTTAAGATTAGTATTATTAATCAAAACTTCATTTATATCTCAATTTTAATACAATTAACTAGTTCGTATACCAAGTCTTCAACATTTACATGTAACATCCTGTGAGTTGTACTCATTAATTTGAGACAACTTACATTTCTGCTAAATTCGATGTTAGGTAGGTCCTTTTTAAACTTTATTTTATATTCATTCTTCGTTCTCAACTTTGTACTTTACTTTTTAGTGCTTAAGTACTTGAAACATGTACGGAGCTTTTTATTTACGTTAATCATTAAACTGTGGGGGAATACTGCATTGTTTCATTTACATTACATTGACTCCACTGAAGGTATGGACTATTTTTCCAATTTCATTAAATAAGTATTTATTTATTTTAGGAACACAAAAGGTAATATTCGTTAAATAACTTTGGATAAACTGCATGAATATTATTAAAATTTTGCTAGAGTTTGGCTTAGTAAATTATTTAAAGGCTAAAGATATATAGTTTGAAATAAATAGAGGAACTAATATTATAATTACCTTAAATTTTGCATCGGATTTCCTATGTTGCGTCAACCGATGCACCACCGTGTATATATTTGTATAATATAGACTGCAATATTATTACTCTCATAAATGTGAACTGCGGAGCATACAGGAATTTATGTATAGTTTGTATAAATAAATATTTGGAGAGCTATTTAACAATAAGTTCGTTAGCTATTAATTAAATAATTTTGTATATAGTAATATTTTCTTAGTTTAGTATGCTAATTTTTAAATATATTTTTGTACAAGTGTAAATAATTTATGTTTTAAATAAATTAGAATTGATCTTAATCGTAAGGCCTAAATAGTAAATGTCAGTAGGGATAGTTTTTCTTCGTGAATATGTACTTATATTCACATAATATAAATAAAACTTACCTATAATATAAAAACAAGTATGCGTTACCTACTTTAACGGCGACTTTGTAGTTTAAGTTAGTTATTGTTATTGCAAAATATTTATTTTTAATTTGTTGTATTGTTTAGTTTATTGAAGGAGTGGAGTCTTTCTTTTCCTCAGTAAATATTACCTCAAATTATTGCGATGCTCCAAACAAAATCCATTTCCATTCTTCCTAACCCTAAGTTTAACCGTTATTCAATAAATCAATACAGCAAATTAGAAATAAATATTTTACGATGACAATGACAATATTGATAATTCTGGTAACAGAATATTGTAAAATGGACAAGATTGAAATGGTTAAAGGCTATACCACAGAAGAATCTACAAATTAACTACACGTTGAAAAAGTCGCCCTTTGTTGTTAAGATCCGGTATACTTAAAAATCAAATTTAAAAAAATAGTGCAACCATTTTAAGAAAAACAACGTAAAAATATCGGTAAAGAACCTTACGAACAAGTGGCGATATAAACTTTTATTATAATAAAAGAGGTATGTTTGATCCTTTCCAAATCACAAAAGTGGTAGCTTTAACTCAATCGAAATAAGCAGTGTGGTCCATTCAGTGTGTAATAAATGTGCAACAGAAATATAAATACCGCCAGAAGTTGTACAATATCAGGTGCAATCGTTATGGCTCAAGCAAGTACATCGATATATTCAAAAAAAGTTTTTTATTAAATTTTGAATTACCCCGGTATCATGATTTCATTTTAATTCAGCTTTAAGAAGGGAGTTAAATAAGAATTTAATTGCAGAGGCTTGCGCAAAAGGGATCAATTCAAAAACTACTATTTTTCAAATTAACCATAATCAAATCCCTTCTGCGTAGATTTCATTAAACTGAGACAAATTTGTAAAATTTACTTTATATTTATTTAAGAAACCACAAATTTCAAGTTCGTTGCAACGATATAGAGGGTGGCAAATAACGCCATAACGCCTGTAACTTTTGAATTATTACATCGTATACAAAAAAGTGAGCTTTATGAAAGTTGTTCAGTAAATTATTTCCCACATTTCTACTTGCATGAATTTTTTCTGTTATTTCTAGTTTGGTTTCCATAGAGACCAACTTACTTTTTTTTTAAATGGAACACCCTGCATATGATTGCATATTTGGATTCTACTGGGAAAACTCTGAATTTTTTGTATTTCAAATTTTTATTTATTTAAAATTGTAACAAACTTTATAATAACAAACTAAATAGCCTAAAAAATTGAACAACCTAACATCGGAATAATAAACAAGTAAAACCATTTCAGTGGATCGGGTGCTCAAAATGACCACCATTCTCTGCTAAGCAGAGCGCCAGTCGATCCCTCAACCAGTCTACAACGTTTAAAAGGAAGTCCTCAGGAATGGCCCGAATTTCAGCACTAATTCTGACATTTAAAGATTCTAAGTCATTTGAACGGTTAACGCAGACTTTGCTCTTTAAGTGTCCCCACAAAAAGAAGTCGAGCGGGGTTAAGTCCGGGGATCGCGCTGGCCAGTCAATAGCACCTCTTCTGCCTATCCAACGTTCCGGAAATTGTTCGCTTATGTATTGTCTAACATTTGCCGCATATTGCGCAGGTGCTCCATCTTGCTGGAACCATATCTGTTCGTTCATGCCATTATTTACACCTGGTAAAACCATTCTGCAAGTAGGAATTATGTGACTCCTGAGGAGGTCCGGATATTTATCGCCATTCAAATTACCATCTATGAAAAAAGGTCCCACAATATGTCTACCAACTATGTTCGCCCAAACATTAACTTTTTTGGGCCTCTGGGTATGACCTTCCTGAAACCAGTGAGTATTTTCAGCAGACCAATAACGATTATTTTGTCTATTAACAATGCCATTTAAATGGAAAATAGCTTCATCCGAGAAAATGATACTTGTTGCAAAGTTATTATCGTTATTGCATCTTTCCATCATCAGCGCACGAAATTCAGCCCTTCTATCAAAATCGTCCTTGTTTAACTCGTGCACCAACTTTATCTTGTAGGGATGCAACTTCTTCCGCTTAAACAAATTTTTCACTGACTGATGAGACACATTAAAATGCATTACCATTGGCCTGGATGGTTGTGTTGGATCTTCATGTAAGGAGAGTATGATATCCAAAGATTTGTCTCCCCCGGTTGCTGTTTTAGATCGACCTGATCTAGCGGCTTCCCTAACACTGCCTGTTTCTCGAAATTTCTTTACCACTCGACACACCGTTGACTGATTTATTGGAGGCCTATTTGGATATAATTGATAGAAAAGTTGACAAACCTGATCTTGCGTTCTCTTCATATTTTCGTAACCGTTCATTATTAAAATTTCAACTCGTTGTTTCTTATTTAGATGAACCATAGTGTAAACAAATTACAAATCAGACAACAGAAAATTAAACAGGAACTCAAAATTAGGTCGCTGTCATAAAAACACCTTGACTCAACTGGTGGGTAGTAGGTAGGAATAATTATAATTGGGAAGTTTTTCATTTTTGAGCTGTCATTAGGTATCTCGGAAACGCTCGCAGATGAAAATTTGAAATACAAAAAAGTTCAGAGTTTTCCCAGTAGAATCTGAATATGCAATCATATTATGCAGGGTGTTCCATTTAAAAAAAGTAAGTTAGTCTCTATGGCAACCAAACCAGAAACGACAGAAAAAATTTATGGAGGTAGAAATGTGGGGAATAATTTACTGAACAACTTTTATAAAGGTCACTTTTTCGTATACGAGATAATTCAAAAGTTACAGGCGTTATGCGCGACTTTTTTGCCACTTTGTATAGGTAGGTACTCACAAGTAGGGATGGGCACATCGAAAAAAACCATCGATGTTAACATCGAAACTAGTCATTGATGTTGAAAAACAACACTCTATGTTGTTGTTTAACATTATTAAATCTATTGCTCTCTCAGAAACCATGGAGAAGATAAATGAAATGAAATGGACATATCAGGTGTATAAAAAATACGCCAAGTCAGTAAAGCGTCGGCTAATACGACTGTGTGTGCGAATCTGGGGAAATTTTTAGTTTCTCTAGCCCAGCGGTTCTCAAACTTTTTTGGTGACGGAACCCTTTTGGGAAGCAAAATACTTGATGGAACCCTACAATAAAACAATAGTTTTTAAAAGTGTATTCTTTATTAATAAGCATAATAAAAGTACAATGTAACAGTTACTAATTATTACTTACTTTACCACATGGCAAGTACAATAATAGAAGATATTAAAAAAGAAAAAATCTAACTAATGGGAGGTATGAAACTGTTTTTTATTTTTCATCAATTGGTTGATATCAGGTTTGATAGAAGACAGTTGAAGTCTCATATCAGGTTCGGCGTCCAGTCTATTGCGATATTTTGTTTTCGTGGCTGCATAGGTTGAGAATCCTGTTTCGCACAAATATGTTGTTGGGAACGGGAGAAGAATATTCAGAGCCATTTTGCCAAGCATTGGATATTCATCACGGATTCTGCACCAAAAATCGTGGAGAGGCGTCGTTTTGAACAGTGACTCCATACTTGTGTCTGATGACATTTCTAAAAGAGATTCATATATCTCGTTTGACATACTTTCGGGCTTTTCCAAGTTGGGTAAAAAAGGATTATGAATCCATGAATTCAGTTTCATTTTTGTATTCTGTTCTTCGGGAAAATACTTTTCAAAATTCTTCAAACACGTCATCTTGAAACATTTCTGAGTCGTTATCGCTAACAAACTCACTGAGTGACGTTAAGCTTTCTATTTCTTTCTTACCAACGCAAATAATCCAAAAATCTAATTTTCTTTTGAAAGCAGTTATTTTATTATTGGCCTGAAACACTGTTGTCTGTTTACCTTGCAATGATAAATTCAATTCGTTCAGTTTTTGAAAGATATCCGCCATAAAAGACAATCGGAACAACCAAGTTTTATCATACAAACGGTCCTTCAAATTAAAAGAAGTATCTGCTGAAATAAACATTTGTAACTCGGCTCTAAGTTCAAATAGCCTTGTTAAAGTTTTACCCCGAGACAGCCATCACACTTCTGTATGGAGCAGCAGTGTTTTATGTTTGCTGCCATAATCTTCACACAATAATGAGAACAATCGGGATTGTAGTGGTCGTGATTTGATAAAATTAATTATTTTTACCGCTTAATCCATAACTAATTTTAGATTTGACGGCATTTGCTTCATCGCAAGTGCTTGTCTATGCAGAATACAATGGCTGGAACTACAATTAGGCGCTTTATTTTTTATTCGTGATACTGCTCCTGCTGTTTTACCTGTCATCGCCTTGGCCCCATCTGTACAAATGTCAATGCAATTGTTCCAACTGAGATTATTTTCTTCAAAAAATATATTTATTTTATTAAAAATTTCTTCCCCGGTAGTGTTTGTGAGCAGCGGTGAACACATAAGCATGTCTTCTTCAAAAGAACTTTCATATGGATATCTCACGAAACCAGCAAGATAGCCAAACCAGCGACATCAGTTGACTCGTCCATTTGCAAGGCGAATCGTGTTTTTTGTAGACGTGTAACTAGTTCTTGTTTGACGTAGCTTGCCAGATCATGGATTCGCCGTGAAACAGTATCGTTTGATAGCGGCACAGTAGAAAGATGCTTTGCAGATTTTTCATCGAGCATACATTTTGTTATGTCTAATACACATGGCTTTATTAAATTCTCAGCGATAGTGTGCGCTTCACCTGCTTGTGCAATGCGATAGCTAACTAAATATGATGCCTCCGTGGCCTTTTCGTTGATAGTTTTTGTTACATGCATCATATTTTTTTGACTTTCCAATAACTGATCTTTTTTACGAACAAAAAATTCTTTATTCTTGTCTTTAGACTCGGGGTGTACAGTTTGTAAATGTCGGCGCAATTTGGCAGGTGCCATGGAACTATTAGGAAGCAGTTTACTACATAGCATGCAGAGAGGTGAGCCGTTGGAATCAACAAATCCGAAACTGATATATGATCCATCATACTTCCTTTTTTTCGTCTTTGAAACCGTCGAGCTTGACGTCGTGGCATCATCGTCTGGATCGGTGATTGCTATATTCTCCGCGCGTACTGCTTTTGAACATTCAGCGTCATTAGAAGATGTTGTTGCAACACGTTTAACACCTTTAAGCCAACGTTCCATTTTTCTTTATTTATAATGTTACACGTCAGGATGGTGGGGTCTAAATAATGCACAATCGTTACTGCGTATAAGAGACTAAGTTTAGTACAATGAAGAAATGTATAAAACTGAGACAACAGAATACAGCAGGCAGTAGAACAATGAACACTAGTTTCTCGCTAGCGAGCTTGTAAGTAGGTAGGTAGGAACTTATCGCTCCGAACGCTAATCGTCAACTGACTGACGAGGCGCGACGCGCGATCGCCGCTTTTATACTTAGTCCTAGACTCGATCTCGAATATTCTCGAAAATACTCGACTCGGCGCCTTTGATAAACAAAAAGCAAAAATAAAAAGAGAAATATAAAAATTGCGTTGTAAACAATTCAGAGGCGGCTTTTATCAAAGGGACTGCGCGCTCACAAGTATACAAGTATACATGTTGATACCAAACTTATGAGATATTGTACCAGCTATTGTAACACATGTTTATACAAATACAAATAAATAAATAAATATACCTACGCGCGGCCGCGGAGTCAAAACGTTCGACCAGAGAGAGGTGCTTTGATTTTTTTTCTAAATTCTTGAGGAACCCCTACAGAGGTATCGCGGAACCCTAGGGTTCCGCGGAACACACTTAGAGTATAGCTGACTGTCTCTAGCCTATCAATGTAGTCTCAACTATTATGGTGTAATCTCACTGTCAAAAAACCTGCTGGTCGACTTGAATAGATTTTCAAAATAAATATTAAGTAATTAAATATCAATTTTTTATGCAAACTTTAAATCCTCTTTCTCTTACTGTTGCAAAATATCTTCTAGGAATTATTAGGCATCTTAAAAATTTTTCACAATTTGAAACAAAATAGGTATTAATAAAAAACGAAACAAAATACCTTCACTCACCAGCTCTCTACCAGCCACTCCGCCACATCCAACAAATAAACAACCCACGCCACAACGCCACAACTTTATAAATTTATTGTAATAATTCGTATTATTAGTATTTTGTAATTCGTATGACGTTCCAACAGTTCACTGTCAATGGTCAATTTTAAAAATAGGACAGGCCGACAGGGGAAGACCAAAAAAATATGGGGAGGAAATCCTGTACATTTACGAATAAGAATATGACAGACACCGACTGACATCTACACGCCATTTTTAGAATTGCCTTGAAACGTGATACTACACCGTTCGGAGCTGAGATTTTATTTCGATATTTTGATGTTTGAAATAAACATCAATGTTATAAAAAAACATCGACATTTTGCCAATCCCCACTCAAGTTTCGAATTTTGTTAATATTCTTATAAATAAGGCAAATACTTCTCTAATATTAACGACCAGATTAAATTACATATTTTGATTCTTAATATTACCGTGAAGTGATTACCTACTTGTGGTAATTCTACGTGCACCTGATAGGGACATCGAAAAATATTCTATTTGTTGCACACTAAGTGGAACACACTGTATGATTGCTTAAAAGTGTTGTTGGAGTTAATCTTTTTACTTTCTTTATTAAAATATTGAAAAGGGTTTGCTTTTTCCTTCTGCCAGAACCATCCTCAGACGCGTTTCGCTGTATAACAGCTCATCAGTGAGGCTACACTGATGAGCTGTTATACAGCGAAACGCGTCTGAGGATGGTTCTGGCAGAAGGAAAAAGCAAACCCTTTTCAATGTGTTAAGTTTTCGGTTACTAAACCGACAAAACGCATAGCGCTGCCTAGCGAGGACTCCTGTAATTGTGACGTTCTGTCTTTGCAGGTTTTCCTCTGATATTTGTGGCTTGATTAGTCCATGTCAGAGGGCGCAGGTATGCTTAGAAATTGGTGTTATTTACCAGCACCACGAGATGGAGCCATCTGGCTTCATTCTCTGTATCATATATTAAAATAGTTTTACGTTTTTAAACCTTTATAATATTCTACAGAATATGGTACTATATCGTTCTATTTAAATCCTAACGAGATTCATTTTTTAAGTGACAACGTTTTAGCATCGTCAATTTACTATTAGGTTAAATATAATAAATAGTAATATAAAATAAATAATAATATAAATCTGTGGAAAGTGTAAAATTATATTTTTTATTTTACCATCTATTTAAATTAACAATGGATTTCCACCAAGTAAAAGCCGAATCAATTCAATTAAATAATAATAGTATATAAAATAGTTTATAGTTATTAAATTTTGATACCCAACTTTAGTAAACTTGTTTAAAAATAGACCTAATCAAGTTTACTTTTTTCAAGTATATTAACAAATCACCTAAACTCCTCAGTCAATTATTAGGTGGTTAAGCAAGTAGACTGGATCTAATTTTTAAACATTTTTACTGTTGCTGGAGGTTGATGTACCAAAGACTTTTACTGTAACGCCATTAAATGTAACAAAATTTATTGTTGTTATAAGTGTTGTACAAATTTATTATTGTAATATACAGAGACTTTGAATTAAAAGGCGTCTTATTCTTTTTTATATTTATATTATGCAGGGTGTCCACTTAGTGTGTAATTCTTCGATATCTCTTATGCTATTATAGATAAGGAAAAACTTTCAATATAAAAATCAAGGGGCACTTAAAGATGTATTTTTTAAAAATATTTTTAAATATACAGGGTATTTCACAAAAGCGGGACAACTTACGCTTCAATATTTTTAAATAGGACACCCTATATTTTTTGCCCGAAACAAGTGTATTTCTTTATTATTTATATAATTCCAAATTTTCGTTTCAATCTGTGGCAGTGTTGCCAAGATATTAATTATTTTCCTAATTTTTTTGTTTTTGCACGGTTGCAATAAATATGCTACAGTTTCCCTATTGATTTTAATTTAATCAAGATTTTTTGCAAATAGTTGCATCTGGGTTATATGAGTACCATTTATAAGTATTTTCGAGCTTATTTTATACAGGGTGTTCCAATTGTATTTCCAAATTTCGGATAGTTTGGATTAGATTTACTCAATTCTCGTAAATGGGACACCCTGTATATTTTATTATAAATTGAAAGTTCTACTAAGTCCCCTTATGACGGTAAAATATTCTTGTTATCGTCAGTGGCGTTGCCAAATTGTGATGATTTTCTCAAAAATTTTTGTTATTTCTTTTTAAGTTAAATGGTCTGGATTATTGCAATACCCTGTCTTTTTGTACATATCTTTTACGCTTTATTAGAATTTTTGACGTTATACCGATCCAATAATTCTTCTTAGTAGTCATTTAATTACCTAATGTGATTTCAATCATCTAAATATTTTATTTTATTTTGTACCTACGTTTAAGACTTAGTTAACCATGGAAAATAAATAACAATCCTCGTTTACTTCATTTTTGACATTTTATTGTTTTGGACGTGATATATCAATAGTTACACTTAAAATGAATTACTCTCAAGAAGAATTAATACATATGGTTTATATGGGAGAAAGTCATGGGAACTCTCTTTTAGCCACAAGAATATATGCCCAAAATTTTCCGAAAAGAAGGCATCTTCAGGAATTAGTATTTAAGAGGTTAAAAGAACGGTTTGAGCGAACAGGGAGTGTCAAGTATGAAAAAACCGAAAGAACTAAGACTGTTTTAACCGAAGATAATCAATTTGTCATTGCTTTATCAGTGACCGAGGATCCGTCGTTGGGTGTTCGAGGAATTAGTAAAAATCTTAATATTAAAAAATCTTCAGTGACAGTATCGCTTAAAAAGAATAAGTTTCAACCCTACCACCTTCAGCTACACCAAGAACTCACAGACAACGACTTTGCAAGACGAGTAACATTTTGCCAATGGGCACAACACAAAGTAAGAGAAAATCCTTTATTCGTTAATAATGTTTTCTTCACCGATTAATCCACATTTCAAAAGAATGGTTTTGTTAATCGACATAATTTTCACTTTTACGCTACTGAAAACCCACATGCCATTCAAGCTTTTAATTTTCAATATCAGTGGTAGCTTAATGTTTGGGGATTAATATTTATAATTATATTATTGGACCTTTTTTTTTTGGGCAGCACTTAAATGGACAACAATTTTTACATTTTTTACTAGAAGATCTGCCAGTGTTACTTCAGCATGTTCCAGCTCAAATTAAGAATAATATGTGGTTTCAGTTGGATGGCGCTCCTGCACACCATAGAGATGTACGTGCGCATCTTGATCAAGAGTTTTTTAAAAAATGGATGGGTCGAGGAGGACCAATTAACTGGCCGGCCAGATCGCCTGATTTGACCAGCATGGACTACTTCTTATGGGGTTATGTAAAGTCAAAAGTATATCGTTTACCCGCCACCACCCGTGATGATATGAAAGAGCGAATTAAAGAGGTATTTCAAAATATAACACCTCAGACCTTATCTAATGTAAGATAGCATAATAGATAAGATGCATTAATCAAAATGGACGACACTTTGAACAACTTATGTAACAAACTAATTTTTTGTATAACATGTGTTACTAAATTATTTATAATTTGAAACGCCGCAAAATATTATGATAAAAAAATTTAAATTTGTATTTTTATTTCCATTAATATTTGACTTATTTGTATGTTATAAAATTTAGTATTTTCTTTAAACGTATGTACCTTATAATACAATGAAATACAGGGTATTGCAATATTCCAGACCGCCTACCTTAAAAAAAATAATGAATATTTTGAGAAAATCATCACGATTTGGCAACGCCACAGATAATATTAAAAATATTTTATCAACATAAAGGGACTGAGTAGAACTTTCAATTTATGACAAAATATACAGTGTCCCATTTAAGAAAATTGAGTAAATCTAATCCAAACTATCAGAAATTTGAAAATACAATTAGAGCACCCTGTATAAAATAAGCTCGAAAACACTTATAAATGGTACTCATATAACCCAGATGCAACTATTTGCAAAAAATCTTAATTAAATTGAAATCAATAGGGAAACTGTAGAATATTTATTGCGACCATGCAAAAACAAATAAATTAGGAAATAATTAATATCTTGGCAACACCGCCACAGATTGAAACGAAAATTTGGAATTACATAAATAATAAAGAAATACACTTATTCCGTGCAAAAAATATAGGGTGTCCTATTTAAAAATTTTCAAATTTAGGTTGTCCCGCTTTTGTGAAACACCCTGTATATCTAAAAATATTTTAAAAATATACACTTTTAATAGTCCCTTAATTTTTGTATTTAAAGTTTTTCCTTATCTGTAATAATAATATGAGATATCGAAGAAATACACACTAAATGGACACCCTGTATATTTACCATATCCTGATAGCACTGAACAAAAAGTTTTTTAAACAATCACAGTGGCGTAGCCACAGGGGGGCGATCCCCCTCCCCGCTCCCCCGCCCCTCTTGGCCTAGCGTCCCTTTTTTACTACTTAAATAATAATTCTTGAAAAATAAGATCGATCTTATTTTATTTTTGGTAAAGAAGAGCGATGGGAATAAACTTAATAAAACCGGTTTCGAGATCGTCCCACCACATTATATAAATTTTTTTATATACTTAGAGGATTTTAACTTCATTTGGGGCCTGCGGAGCATAAAGAAGGTGAATTCCTACGAAATTTGAGCTTGATCCCAAAAATGTTTTGCCTGCGGCGCTTTAGCTCTGCAGTTTGCGCAGTTTACCCCTCCCCCCGCCCCAAAATGCTGGCTACGCCACTGAACAATCAGCTGTATTTTTTACAAGGCACATTAGTTATTGAATTGCTGATATTGTAGATTTTCCACCATATATTTTTTTGTTATTTGAGTACTATCCCAGTGAATGTAGCGGATATTATTATCCACTTACACTCAGTGGCGGTTCGTGGAGTGGTAGCTAGGGTCAGCAAGAGCGCCGAAGGGGACAATGGCGGAAAAATGCCGCTGCAGGCGAACATTTTTGGAGACCACGCCCAAATTTTGTTTTTTTCTGCTATTTGCGTTGAACAGATGTATGATAAATTATTTATTTTACGTCCATTTTCTTCTTATTTCTACACAAGAAGGTAGGTTCTCTATTTAGTTATTTAAAAAATACATACTAGTATACAGGGTATTTCCTAACTACGGTACGAAACTTCAGAGGGTGATACGTAAGGTCGTTTTAAGAAAAAAATTCCTATGAACATATATCTGGAGTTGCTTCGTTTCTGAGATACAGAAAATGAGAAAAATGTCCACCTTCTGATAAAATGCACGACTGCAATCGATTTGTCATTGATTACCTGACACGTTCAAAAATACCTGGAGTATTCCTTAGGACATTGCAATTGTCAATTATCCGATTCCTCAAGTCATTCACATCTAGTACAGGAGTTTTATAAACAAGAGCCTTCAGATGACCCCACAAATTGAAATCTAGAGGATTAATATCAGGACTGCGAGCTGGCCAATTTTGAGGTCCTCTACGTCCAATCCAGCGATTAGGGTAGGTGATGTCGAGATGCTGACGAGCAAGACCACTAAAATGAGCTGGAGCCCCGTCGTGCATAAACCAGATGTTGACTCTTACATGTAGGGGTACTTCTTCTAACAAAATGGGTAAATGATGTCGCAAAAAGTCCGGGTAGGATTCACCTGTGGTAAAAAAAATGGGCCAATTAGGTAGTCAGCAATAATTCCTACCCAAACGTTGAGCGAAAAGTGTTGCTAAAAATGACTCTCTCTAATAACGTGGGGATTTTCGTCAGCCCAAAAATGGTCATTGTGAAATTTCAAAATAATATATAATATAACTAACCTGAACTAACCTAACTAAATTATTTGGTAAAAAATTATTATTGTGTTTCATCCTATGAATCAACCACCTGCAAAACATTAATCTTGGGTGAATATCCCGAGGCAGTAGAGCTTGGACCCGCTGCATGTGATATGGGTACAGGAGGCTTCTTTTCAGAACTTTACAAACGATTTTTGGGCTGACTTCAAGCTGCAGTGCAATCTTCCTGGTACTATTTGAAGGATCTTCTTCTATCGCATCATGTATAGCTTCTTCTAGTTCAGGCGTTGTTACAGTTTCTGGTCTTCCACCACCTGTATTTTTATTAAAGCTCCCAGTTTTACATAATCTTGCATATAGCGTTCTAAATGTTTTAGCACACTCTGTTAGAATATCTGTCCTGGTAAATTATCCGTACTTCTTTTACATTTCCATTTGCTAATCAATAAATAAAGTGCATGCCCTCCATTTCAGCGTTAGTAAAATTGTTCATGATGGAATAACTGCTAATTGACAACTCTGAGTTTTACTGATAATATGATAATGCTATAATTGTCAGCTGCCCTCCAAAGCAGGTAGGTAGGTACTTAAAATTTGTTATTAATAGCAGATGTGGTAAGCCAAAAATGTGATAATAAAAGTAAGCCTATTGAAACTAGTCGTGCATTTTATCAAAAGGTGGATATTTTGCTCATTTACTGTAATGTCGAAATTGTTTATTTTTATTTTTAGTTGTTATTTTATGTTGTCCATGGATAGCATTTAGAATGAGTTAAAGTGATTTTTATTTTTTTGTCGCAAACCAAGCCAGATATGAAAAAAACACAAGAGACCAAAAAGTTGTATTTGTAGTTGCTTAATCTGAAGAAATAAAAAAATTTTGAAAAAAGGCAGTCGCGTACTTTTTCTTCTCAATAATAATTGGCTGTGGTGCCCACTGAGACGCCACTGGACCTAATAATTTCAATCTAGTTTGGGCTAAATAAGCGCATTATTACTTTAAATAACTGAACCAACTTTCAACCAAATCGGTTTAGGGATATTTATGACCATTTTTTTTTTAAACCTCAACGCTCTGTATCTCAGAAACGAAGCAACTCCGGACATTTGTTCATAGGAACTATTTTTCTTAAATCGACCTTAAGTATCGCCCTCTGAAGTTTCGTACCGTACTTAGGAAACACCTTGTATGTATAGTGGATACCCTATAGGTAAAATTAAGGTGAAAAATCCTTAATTTTACAAGTAAAATTTTCTGTCATTGTCAAAAACTTGACACCTATTTAAATCTCTTTTTGTATACAATTATTTTTTAAAATGCAAAAAACATTAAAATGGTCCAGTGCCCAACCTTTCAAGAGACCTGATAACATCATTTCTTCCAAAGCTAGAGAAACTGGCGACTATGGATTTAAACCATCCTATCTATCGGTAAGGGTATTTTTGTACATACATTCCTTTGCTCTAGTATTTTATTATTTTAGAACCTACGGTAAAATACCTCATTTTAATTAAGTTCAATGTTTTATTTTGAATTAGTGACTAACTGAAAGTGGATTTAAGCAGACCAATTACGAAAAACTAAATTAAGTTACCGCTTAATAATGGTATGTTCGCATTTATGTATAAGGGTCCATTTCACATAAGGATGGGATCATGATTGTCTCTGCGACTATTAGTACTATTTCTTTATTGGTTTCAGTTCAGCGGGACATAATTTGGGAATTGATTTCAGAAGATAGCTCATAGTTAATTTAAAGGGGGGCAGCAGGGAAGTAGTTACTTTTAAAACTTTTTGGTCCGGTGTTGTATTAATTCATTGTATTGGAAGGGGGCGACGAGGTGGCACAGGAGTGAGCCAATCTCGCGGCAGTCTGTATGGTTTGTTGGGATTGGAGTGGATGTGTGATCGTGTAATGAGAGGGCTCAAGGAAACGTCCGTCCGCTTGTAGTAATCGATAATGAGTTTGTCTATGTGTTTAGTGTCGGCATTAGTAAGTCATTGTGTAGAGTATGCACCATCGTAAAGCGTGGAGCACCCGTCATGATTCTAAGGACTTTGTTCTGAAAAGTTTTAAATTTGCGGAAAGGTGACCTATTTAAGGTGCACCAGGAGGCGACACCATAAGGCAGAACTGGCCGAATAATTGTCCTGTAAAGTAATGTCTTTGTCCGTAGGTATAGTCTACTTCTACTGTTGATGAGAGAGTAGATGGGGCTGAGTTGACCATTTGCTTTTTTTAAGCGTTGGTCTGCGTTGTCGGTCCAAGCCAGCCGCTTATCGAAGCTCAGACCCAGATATTTAACTTTCCCGCCCCAGCTTAGACTGGTGTTTTCGACTTTCAGTTTGGTTTGTGGAAATTTGCTTCTGGCTCTTGAACAGTAGATAGCTTGAGTTTTGGCATCATTTAGGCGAATTTTCCATTTATCTAACCACGCCTCCATACGTTTTATGTGACGTTGCAGCTTTGAGACTACCAACCTTGGCTGTTTGGCGGTGGCGGTCAGCAATCAAATACAGTTCTGTTTGACCGAATTCAGGAATATTGCTGGTATAGACATTGTACGGAGCCGGCGCAAGGGGGGAGCCCTGCGGTACTCCGGCTCTGACAACTTTCTATCGCATTCTCTGTCGACCGCGAAAATCCTGTCCGTCAAAAATGAATGAATCACCTTTATTAGGTAGTTCGGCATACCTAACCTTATTAACTTTAAAATGAGTCCGTCGTGCCAGACCTTATCAAAGGCCTTACTGACGTCGAAGTAGATCGCTCCCGTCTGTTAAAGCCATTTCGTATATTTGAAGCCAGTCTAGTCGTTTGGCGAACCGTGCAATAAGCAGTCCGAAAACCGAATTGCTCTGCTGGTAAAATGATGTTGTCAAATACAAAATCGTTAATACGATGAGGTATGAGTTTTTCAACAACCTTGCCAAGACACGACAGAAGGCTGATAGGCCTATAATAATAGCTGACTATTCACATAAGGGATTCGAACATTAAAGTTGACAAAAAAAAAGTAATTAGTTTACAATTGTAGCGAATATATTTTCAATTCTTTATGTTTACTGAATCTAACCTGCATATTTGCTACGAAAACAAGTCAGTATAAATATTGAAATAATTCACTTACCATTAATATTGCACTTTATTTTAAATAATTTTAATTTATGTACTTTAATCCGCTAAAAATGTCCCCTTAAGTAATGTTCTTTATTTTGTTTGTAAATAGTTGTTTTTCGAATGCTGGCGCTTTTAATTTTTTTAAAGAAATGTAATAGAATCCATAAAACCTTAAGTTTTTAATCTACATTTTGTATCAATAACTATAATTTTAATTAAACTAATATGAATACTGAATATGTATTGTAACTAAAGTCTTACCAATCGCAAATAACCAAATGAGAGTTGCAGCACGTGGCTACATCTCGTGGCAACCACACGTATCAACCCAACCAGGACAGCGAGAATCCATATAGGTTCAAACGCTGGCAAGGCGGCCCATCGCGGGCAAACTACGTTGGGTGTCGCTGGAAGCCAATGTATCGGTTCAGCCTACCGAAAGCTGAAAATTCAAAAAACACAAACTTATAATAAAAACAAGTTCGTGCATAGAATTGTCCCTTATCCTTTCCGTCAGACCCAATCCTTGGACGCGTTTCGCCGTTTACGGCTCTTCAGCAAGGGACAATTCTATGCACGAACTTGTTTTTATTATAAGTTTGTGTTTTTTGAATTTTCGGCTTTCGGTAGGCTGAACCGATACATTGGCTTTCTGCGACACCCAACGTAGTTTGCCCGCGATGGGCCGCCTTGCCAGCGTTTAAACCTATATATATGGATTCTCGCTGTCCTGGTTGGGTTGATACGTGTGGTTGCCACGAGATGTAGCCACGTGCTGCAACTCTCATTTGGTTATTTGCATTTCTGTGTGAAAACACTTTGAGGTCCCTTACCTTTTCGTCAGACCCGGAGCCTTGCTGAAGAGCCGTAAACGGCGAAACGCGTCCAAGGATTGGGTCTGACGGAAAGGATAAGGGACAATTCTATGCACGAACCAGTGTTGCCAGTCTGTTACAATTGTAACAGATCTGTTACGTTTTCAACGCATCTGTTACGCTGTTACGCCATTAACCGATCTGTTACGTTTTAGACAAGCGAGGTGCCTGTTAAAAAATATCCACTAATATGCTTCATATTATGACAGCTGACAGACGCATGTGCATAACTACGCATAACATGCACATAACAATCCAACGTGATTGTTGTTTGGCCCTCGCACCATCTTGCTTTTTTCTGTGGTTTGGATTCACTACCACAGAAAAGTTAGGTTAAGTTCACACAACAAAGTTCGGAGGTAGTGAATTTTTCTAATCAGTGTTGGCAACAATTTCTAGAATGCTGTTACTATTTTGGTAAATCTGTTACGTTTTTTAGGGAATTCTGTTACAATTGAAAAAAAAATTTTGGCAACACTGGCACGAACTTGTTTTTATTATAAGTTTGTGTTTTTTGAATTACCAATCGCACATTAAATTTTGTTTAAAAAAATAAAAATATAGGAAAAAAGCAGGGAAATAGAAGCGTTACCGTAATGACGGCTTGTTTCCGAAATGATTTTAATTTCTTACAAATAAGTACGAATTTTAAATAAAGCGCAGTTTACATATCTGTAAACTTTATTTGAAGGTTCTGAATTAAAACATAATAGTAATTTATTAAAGTTAAGGTTAGTTTTCATATTGAATTTCCTGTTGTTGGTGCCCCATGGAAAATACGTATTTTAAATATTCTACTGCGATTATAAGGCGGCATTTTAGCTGCGGGAATATTTATTTCAGCAGTCGTTTTATTTACTTTTGTATGAGGCGAGTCCCTATCTGTAATTTTTTGAGTAGTTCACATTTTAAATTAAATCTTTGAATCTGCTTTCAATACTTCGCCAACGATTTTTTAAGTTTTGATATCTCTTTCTCTGATTCTTTTAGTTTTCAGTAGCAACTGATCCTACTTCCTGCCTTTTTTTGCCATTTTTTTTATTGGCATTTTTTTCAATAACTTCGTTTTTTTCTTCATTATTGTTGTCCAAGAGTGGTGGATTTAGATCTTGTTCATCATCAGTTAAGGGACGGGAATTTTTTTCATGATACCTGGCTGTTTCATTTTATAACCTCTTTCTATCTCTATATCTTTGACTATTGATGTTCCATTCATTTCGTTGTAGTGCTTGCGTTTTTGGCGACAGTTCTCTTATATTTAAGATCAATCCAATTTGTTTGGTTTTTGTGAATCTTTTGTATCTGATCTTTTTGTTTAAGTTGTTCTTCTGAAATAAAAGTCTATGCTATTGCACTCACAAGATTGTTCTCTGTCCGAAATAATTATTTTTTACATTTTTACAGTTTCTAATCCTGATAATTGATGGAGTTTCTTTCTTAGTCATATAAGTTTATATTTTTGGGGTCTCATTAGAATTGTTTAGTTTTTTAACCGCATTCGATACTGTTTGGTCAACTTTCGATTTTTGTATAATACTCTGACTAATTTGTCTTCTTCTGTAATTTGTTGCGTTTTTAGTTTCTTCAACTTATTTTCTTTCTTTTTTTTAAGGATTTTTCTTAGTTTATTTAAATTTAAGGCTTTCTTCCTATCATTTCCTAACTTCTCCTTTAGAATTTTATATATATTTCGTCCCTTGTGGAGCGTAAAAAAAAAACATAGTTAATTATTTCAGTAACAAAAGTATTACATCGGTTACAATTTATTTGTTACCGATATTACAAAATGATGTAACCGAAATGACAAAAACGCATTAAATGTCAAATATCGCCCTCTATTTTTGTACAAAAGAAAATAAAAAAATGTTAGGTTATGTTGAGGGAACATAGATCAATAAAATTAAATAAGCAAATAACGTAAAAATCAATTTTTCTGCGTTACCGAAACGTGTCATAATAAGTATACGTAAATGAAATTTATAATTCGATAATTTGTTTTAAAAAACTGACCACAAACAGTACAAATTTAAAAACTTATTTAGAGAAGTACCCTAACTACATGCTACATCCGGTCGGTAATATGGATCGTGCATGGTTTTTAATATGTTACCTTAATACTATTTTTTACATAAATTGATGCACCACCTCACCTTCCTTCTCTACAGACATGTACTGCTCGGTAATTATGTATTTTATATATTGATACTTCCTTTTTATTAAGCCATGTTTCTGTTAGAACTAGTGTCACCGTCTTGATGTATCACAAAGCACTGAATGTCGTCCAACTTATTCCTTACACTCTGAGTGTTCATGTATGCAACTGAAATCTTACTTCGAGGCCTTTCTAGCTTTTTAGTTACTCCATGTTTTTGACCAGAATACTTTTACTATTCTCGTCCTTTCTAAGTTAGATACTACCACTGCTGATCCAATCCAACGCATGAATTTGGCTTAAAACTAGAGAAAGGTTAAGTAATAATTCTAGTTTACAAATCTTTTTACTAAATGGTTTTATTTGGTTTATCAACTTGAGTTTGAAAGAAGAAAAGCTGACACAAGCCAACAACAACTAATGGAAATCAAATCATCACCACCGATGAAGTAAAGCTAGAACTAAAAAAAGCAAAAAACAACAAAACTCCTGGTGAGGATTGTGTCGTGGCTGACGCAATTAAGATTGGGGGCTCATCTCTACTCCAGAAGATCAAAACGCTTTTTAATATGTGCCTCTTTGACCACACCATACCAGGAAGATGATATAACGCCACTGTAATTCTGCTTCATAAAAAAGGAGACGCGGCTTAACTGGAGAATTATAGACCAATAAGCTTGCTAAGCCACTTATATAAACTATTTACAAGAATAATAACTACAAGACTAGAAAATAAAGTGGATTTCTTCCAACCTCTATCGCTGGATTTCGTGCTGGTTTTTGGACCAGCGACCATCTACAGAGCATCAAAACTCTAATAGAAAAGTATATCGAACACGATAGACCACTTGTCCTTGCCTTTGTGGACTTCCAGAAAGCCTTTGACACGCTCAAATTGCATTCAGTCGTAATTTCATTACAAAAGTGCCGTGTAGACTACCGATACACTAGACTAATATTTGACATATATAAAATCGCCACTATGAAGGTAAAATTGCACGAGAACACCAACGCAATCCCAATAGGAAGAGGTTTGAGGCAGGGTGACACAGTATCACAAAAACTGTTTAATACCATTCTGGAGTCTGCCTTCAAAGAACTAAACTGGGAAGAGAAGGATATACCATAGATGGTCAAAACCTAACAAACCTACGTTTTGCAGACGACATAATCCTAATATCAGATAATCTGAAAGATATTAAACAGATGTTACAGGAACTTCGTGTAGCATGTTCTGAGGTCGGTCTGATCATCAACTTTTCTAAAACGAAATATATGACAAACCTGGTTCCCAGTGAAGGTTGGGTTGCAGATGGTCACGTGGTGGAACTTGTGGATAGTTTCGTATACTTAGGCCATGAAATAAGAATAACTTGTGAACTAAAGAGAAGAATAACACTTTCCTGGGCTGCCTACGGGAGACTGAAAGATGTATTTTCAACCAGGATACCAATATCACTAAAACGAAAAGTTTTCAATCGGTGCGTTCTGCCGGTTATGACATACGATGCTGAAACTCTAACCATGACCACCGCATCTGCAAAGAAGTTAAGAACAACCCAAAGAAAAATGGAGAGATCTATGCAATCTATCTGCGAAGGAGAACTGGTGTCACTGATGTCATATTATGGATCGCCGGGCTTAAGTGGAACTGGGCTGGGCATGTTGCCCGAATAGAGGACGAAAGATGGACCAGGAGATTGCTCGAATGAAGACCAAGAGCCGATAAGAGAAGTAGAGGAAGACCGCCTACACGATGGACCGACGACATCAAGAGGATCACATGCAATTGGATACGTAACGCTCATGACAGGAGACAGTGGAAAAGAATGGGGGAGGCCTATATCCAGCAGTGGATGCAGAGGGCTGATTAATGATGATGATGATAAACTTGAACTCGAATTTGAGTGGCGGGTCGTTATATTGTCATTGTTTCTTAAGTTAGCCAGATATAGCTTTCACTTTTATTCATTATTCGTATGTCTTCCTTTTCGGTGACTATTGAAGCTGGTTTTGGGTGTTCTTTCTTCATTGTTCTTACAGATGTTTATTGCTTCTTTGTTTATTTTTATTATTTCTTGAGATTAGTTTGTTGTCATTTTTGAATTTATGCTATTTCATTTAGTTGAGCTAGGGTGGGAGCCAATCTTTAGGAAAACTGTATGAGTGTAGAGGGTTTGAGCGTATGCGTTAGTTTATTATAAGTTAGTTAGTCGATACGTTTGTCCGTCTATGGTAGCTTGTTATTAATTTAGTCATGTATTGTTCCATTGTCTCTAAGTTTGCATCGTTATGAAGTACTGTCACTGGTATATGTCTTTGTGAGTTAGTTATTATTCGCAACGTCTTATTTTGTATAATTTGTAGCTATTGTTATGTACATTGTAAATTTTGTCGAGTTGTTAACCTTACTATTTCTAGACATTAAAGGATACACTGCCCCCATTTGCTTTTGAGCTTTTTTCAGTCTATCGCCAATGTTATCATTCCAGGACATTTTCTTGTCGAAGACAAGTCCCAGATACTTAACTTTGTTGCTCCAATTAATTGGTATATTATTGCCTTTAACCCTGGTGTCGGGTAGTCCTAAGCTGGATTTATAAACTTTCTATCTCTATAAAAGTTGGCGAGGTTGAGGTTCAGTTGGCGTTGGAAATAAGAGTTCAATTTATACTAAAGAGAACACTCAGTTCCAATTATAAACTCAGTTCGTGCAAGTTCGTAAGTTTCGAAAAGTTCCCGTGTAGTTAGAGATAACCAATTTTTATGTTGGAAGTTGGAGAGGTTCGTTTCGACCAATGAAGGCGCTAGTCCAAAGTCATGTGATTACAGCGGAATGTCAAATGTCTTTTTGTTGTTTACGTCGCCCTTCCGTCATTTGAATTTGAATTTTCTGTTTGTTGTAAGCTTATTATTGTGTTCTGTGCCAGAAATTGGAAAACTAGAAATGGATAGTAAAGAGAATGATGACACTAATTTGTTGTTACTCTAGTTAATCCAAAATTATTAATTTATCTACAACACTATCACTCTATTGGACAAAAATTTCAACCAATCAAACAACAACTTTTCCAACTTCGCTACTGACTTTATAAATGCCATATTCTGAACTGTCGAATATCGAACCTCATTAACTTGAACATAACTTCAACCTCATCAACTTTTCGAGTTTATAAATCTAGCTTTAGCCTTCGAAAAGTAAATTGCCTGTGTTTTATCCTCATTAAGTTTGAGCTTCCATGCATTTCCATTTTAGAGAAGAACTTCATAAAGGGCAATTTCTGAACAAAATGGATCTTGACACAACTTTAAGCTCTTATAGCTTATAATTGCAGAATACTTTTTAACCAGCAAGAACTTTATGAAGAATGAAATTCTCGAAAAATAGAATTTTTGGTCAATGCCTGAATTCGGTAGTACACTGTATAATCACATGTTTGCGTTTTCTGACGTGTTTTCTACATCCCCTATAGTTGCTAACTTATCGCAATACTCAAATCTGAATTTAAGTTATACATATATTTAAATAAATGTTAAAAGCAAAAACGACTAATTATACAAATTTGGTAATATTCTCATTCGCATCTCAGAGAAAATGTCATGTAACAGCAGTCAAGTGAACTCGCCTTTAGAATCCTCGCCTAAAGACAAAATGGTATTTAACCCAAAAAGGAAATTATATATATGTATATACGAAAATATAATATTATTATGATAAATACTTGAGCAAAGAGAAAAACAATAAGCATGAAAAATGGAATAACATCACTTCAGCTAACGTAACGTCCTCAAAGCATCCGGCAGAAACATTAATGTATGATTGAGTCTGGAAGGTAACTAAGGTAAAAAGTAAAGGGGAATGAAAAATAGAATTATCAAGTTTTAATTTTTTTTTCTAAAAAAATTGCAAGCCGAAAATTTAAAAATATTTCCGGTCGGTCGACAGTTATAATCTGCAGCACGAGGCTAACAGTGTTGCGCCTATTGGACAAAATTAGAAAAACGAAAACTCGACTTTCAATAAATGAAATATACCAATTTGTAGTACCAAAGAAAATTATAGCTACGCAATAGAAGTCCGATGTAATGTTAATAATTCGACCTCTCGATGGATCCCGGTTTTCAAAGCCCTGATCCTGCTTCGTTAAGCGGTTGGGCTTTGCCGAATGCACGCCTAGTGTTGTCGTCCTTTCGGCTGGGAAGCAACGGTTATCATTATATTACCGATTATTATAGCAGTCAGCATTATTAATTGAATTTGTAGACTGGTTATTGCGATTACTAAACCCAATAAAACAATAGGTTAACCAATATTACTGATATAAAAATGTTTAAATCTAGGAGTTTATTTTAATCTTCAATTTTACTACTTCAATCTATCTTTTTGGTACAGAGTGTTCGCAAAATATATTCCTTTAAACTAATACAAAATCTCTTGGCATAATCTCCTGACAACTTCTGGCATTCTTAATATACTACCAATACCAAAAAAACGAGAAGACATGAAGCGGACGGATGACACGCGGTAAATGCGGCGAAGTCACCCATTGCGGTTACGGAGTGTTGTCCAGACTACACGCGCCGAGGTTTGCGACGGTGTCACAACACGGGGTTTTGTCAAAAGTCTGGACGCACCTTAAAGAACCTCTAAAACAGTGGCATAACATCGATTCCCTATATAAAACTCAACATGCCCAACTATGCCCATGGTAAAGTCAAAATGTCTTAAATAATCGTAAAGTGTAGGTATCCGTTTAATATCACCTTTTAATGGTAGTATTTTTCTTAATTCTGACACATTGTTTTTTAATATTAAAGCATTTGTGGATATAGGTTTATGGAAACACATTTCTTAAAATATCCTAAAGAGAACAGTCCCCAAAAATATTTGAACGTACTTACTTCACTTACTTCAGGACCACCCTATGTAATATATAGGTAAAGTCTGTTCAGAGATATAAGAAAGTGATTAACTGATCCCTATTAGGAAAGACCCGGGCCAGCTGTAAAATTAAAATATGACCGAACAGGTCCATATTTTGCTTAGAATCTAATCATGGTTTGTAATAGAAATAAGTAAGACATTAAATAATATTCAATTTATGTTTAAATGTGAAATTACAAGTTATTTTATTATTTAAAATTATATTTATGATTACAAAAATATAGAAATCATTCGGTACTTATTATAATAATTATTCACTTAATATATCAATGTCACTATCGCTATCATCATCTGTTCTAATTATTATTTGTGCTATATTGTTTATATGGATATAGGATTTTTTCACTTTTTCAACATTTTTTTTTTTTTTTTTATTTTACTTTTTTACGGTTCGTCGGCGTATCTGAGGCCATCTAGAACCGGTCATCGACCGTACGGTTTTTAATCGTGCGGTCTACCGACTGGGGAGTGTGAAACGGCACCTTCATCCTACGAGATATCCGATCTCATCCGGCCTGTCCGGCGCGAATAGGATGGTTTTGATGTCGATTCATTTTACACTCTTCCCTAAGACAACAGCACGCGGTGTTTCCCAAGCGGTCACCCATCCAAGTACTAGCCGCGCTCGACACCACTTAACTTCGGTGATCTGACGGGAACCGGTGCTTTAGGTGTCGCTAGGCCCTTGCCCACTTTTTCAACATGTGTAACAGAATTTGCCCAGGGATATTAAAAACTTCAGTTTCTATAAGCTTAAGTACACTGGAGTTAATAGTAAGGCAAATATTGTTACGACGAATGGCAGATTTCAGTTGGTGCCAAACATGCTCGATGGGATTAAATATACAATGGTATGGTGGAAGCCCTTAAACTCTATGCCTTAGATTTTTTGCATATTTATCACAGAAGTATTCCTTTTGTAGTTTTAAACTTTGTAAAACCTTAATTAATTGCCTTTTAATGTAATATTCCTGAAAATAAATGTCATTATCATATATGTAGTTTTGGATTGTTGCTTTTGTGTCATTTAAGGAGGGAGTCTTGGTCAACTGCCTACTATGGTAGCTTGCATTGTCCATTACAATTACGCTATTCGGAGGTATATTTGAAATTAGCTTGTTTTTAAACCAATCTTCAGATAAATCAGCAGTGGTGTCCTCATGGTAATCCAGAGAAGAATCTTTAATGTTTTTTGCAGACAGAGAAAGTCCATTTGGAATCCATCCGGTATCATATGTGTCGAACCAGGTTTAATCCAAGTAAATAATCGGCCTTTGCTGATTTCTGTAAATCCTAATTTTTGTGTCGCCGTAATACGGCGAAACGCGTCCAAGGATTGGGTCTGACGAAAAGAAAAGGGAAAAACATCTTTTTTTTAGTTCTTTTTTTCCTCGCAAAAATGGGATTATTCATAATTTTCCATACAGTTAATGTTGGACCTTTTGTTAATGTGGCCGTTTCTTATAACGCTGCTTGCTTGCTGACCGCACGTTCAATGAGAGTTGAATAAACATTGTTTATAACTTCCTTAGTTTCCACAGAAAAGTGTTTTCTGCTTTTCGACGGGGTTAACTTTTGAGATACATTGGGCTCGCACATATTTTCCATGACACACACGATTAAACAAACGCTGTATTCTATACGAAGTAAGAATAACTACTAAGCTTAAAACTAGCTAGAGTGGCTATATATAGGTACAGTCTTTAGAACATAATTATTTGTTTTATGGGATTAACCCTCTCATTTTGAATCAGGTAAAAAATCGGTTCAAAATCGGCTTAAAATCATCAAACTTTTACTTTAATAATGAAATTACGTCTTCCGGATTTGCAGTTTACTTTAAGACATTTTTAAGTACGGACCATAATTTACCTGCATTTATTCATTCATTTATTGTTTGTTTATGGCCACCTTTGGATAATGCCATTCAAGGCAAAGTGTGACTTTCTTATATCTCTGGACAGGCTTTAGCTACTCAATCTAGTTATCCTATTTCAATAGTCTCGGAATTATTATTAATTTTATACTGTTCAGTAGTAGAAATCAGGTGGTATGGCTTTCTGCTAAGAGATGTAGAGACATGATAACAGTTTCTACACTTGCCCATTATTTTAGAACTACCTATATAGATAGTCTTAATTTCTCGAATATCTCTTGTCCGGTACTGATACTCCATGAATTTTAGGAACCCACTGAGAACATAAAACACATTTTGTCAAATGAATACATGAGGATATGGTTCAAAGAACGAGGTAAATACGAGAAAGATACGTACAGTAGAGAGCAGATTATTAAAGAAGAAAGTAAAATAAAAAGACGGTTTGTGCAGAGAATGATGACATATAAGAAACCGGATAAGAATTATTTTTTGGAGGAAAAAGTAGAGAAGTATGTGTATGTGTGTCATGGATCAACGATTAGGAGACAACATGATTTACAACTCCTCAACTTCATTTATTATAGCCTTAAAAGTGATAAAAAAAACATATTAAAGCATCTCCCGGCTTGCGCAATACGTCTCGAATTCAAAGTAACGTGCTAGACAGAGACCACAGTTTTTAGCACAGTTGTCAATTGATTTTAAAGTCATCGTTTTCATCTGTCAAAATTGATTTGTTTTTAAATGTTTCTGTGCCTTGAAATTCAATTTAATTCTACAAACTGTTTCTTCATTTTCGTTTTTATGATAAGGCACATTACTGCAGGACTAGTCCCTTATGGCGCTCTGCGATCGGTGCGTGTGCGCAGGAAACGATTGACATTGGTCTTGAATCTTTTGGGATTATATATACTCGTTGGGGAACACGGCCTCAGGGAGGTCGTTCGAGAGTGATGACGTGTTCTCCAGATGAAAGAATTTTTAAACAGTGTCGTTTGAGGAACACTAAAGGAAACCACGTACGGGTGGGCTGCAGTGGCTTGTCGTGTATTTCTACCATGCACCGCTCTGAGTTGAATTAAGCGGGCAACCTCAGTTGAGCAACTTGAGCCATGAAAATATTTGTAAAATAGACTCAAGTCGCCAACCTGCCTTCCATGTTCAAGGCTTTCCAGGTTGTTTTTTCAGAACATGGTCACCGATCAAGCGAATGGCTCTTCATTAAATGGAATCTAGCAATCTTAGGGTATGTTTAGGAGCAGAGCGCCAGATATGCGAACAATACTCCAGCGATGTTTGAATTTGGGCTTTATAGAGCATCAAAAGTTGTTGGGGTGTATAGAGGTTCTTAGTTCTGAAAAGTATTCCAAGCTTCTGCGAGGCTGCCTTAGCAATGGCCGCAACGTGACTATGCCAAGATATATGGCAATCTAAATTGACGCCCAATAAATAAATTGATGAAGCCAAGGGAATCGAATGTTCCGCCATGACTATATCCGGTTCTTCGACATTAACTTTTTTAGAAAAACCTGCCGCCTGAGTATTTTTAGCAGTAAATTCTACTTGGATACTATCACCCCAAAACAGAATTTCTTCCAGGTCTTTGTTGAGATGTAAGACCTCTTGCTGCCTATGGAGTGTGCATTGGAAGCCGATGTCCAAGCATCCAAAGTAAAAGATGAAACAAGTGTGCTGTCATCAGCGAAGCAATATAGAGGAGTTTCAGTTTTTTCAAAAGATCGTTAATGTATAGTAGAAAGAGGGTAGGCGACAATATAGACCCTCGAGGGACTCCGGCGTTGATGTTAAATGTGTATGAAAGAAATGCGTCCGTCTCCACTCGCAGAGAACGGTCTTTATGAAAGCTTGACAGTCATGAACAAAATTGAACCGACGTTCTGTATGCTCTTACTTTAGTTAGGAGCCCCTAGTCCCATACTCGGTCAAAGGACTTGGAAATGTCCAGTGCTACCGCCCGGGACTCCCTATGATGTTCTATTGCGTTATTCCAAACGTAAGTAACATAAGCGAGAAGGTCTCCTGTTGATCTAGACTTATGGAATCCATCCTGGGTCAGTAATAATGTTGAAGCCTTCCAGGCACTTTAATAATTTTTCATTGATAACCTTCTCCATAACTTTTGATATAACCGAAAGCAATTCGACTGGACGATAGTTGTTTGGCAAGGTAGTTTTGTCTTTTTTTTTGGATATGGGCTGATGTCGCGCAGTTTTTCAGCATGAAGGAAATATTCCTCTTTTGTAAGATAAGTTAACAAGTCTACAAAATACCGGTGTCAATTCGTCAGCGCATACCTTAATTATTACGATGAGAATATCGTCAGGACCAGAAGCTTTTTTGGTGTCAAGACTCCTCAAGATTCGCTTAACATGGCGGTGCCAGAAAACAATCTCGAACTACAGGGGGATTGTTCAGTGGAGTTTTTCCTTGAAAATTAACCGTTGAATGTGAACAGAATTGTTCCGCCAGTAAGTTTGCTTTTTCCTGTGCTTTGGTCGCAATGGTGCCATCAGAACGTGTTAGGAATGGAATGGTCGACTTGCTAGAGTTCTGACTGACGGCCTTAGCTACCGACCAAAATTATCTTGAGTCGTTAGGACATTCAAAAAGTTTGTCTTTTATGCTCTGGTTGTGTGCTTTCTTGCTTTGGTTTATCGTTCGTTTGCATTGGTTTTGAGCGTTAACAAAGATGGTACGATTTTCGGAGGTAAAGCTTTGACGCCATTGTCGATAGAAATAATTATTTGATTTAACAGCTCGTTCGCAATTTTTGGTAAACCAAGACTTGTCGTTAGAATGGTACTTCTTTGAGAAAGGGATGAAGGCTTCCATGCCAGTAAGGATAACCTCCGATACTTCTCTAGCACAGATGGATGGATCGTCAGAGGTAAGACATACGTTCCGCCAAGAAAAGCTTCGAAGATGGTCCTTTGGGTCATCCCACTTAGCTGATGTATATTGCCAGTTCTTGCTAGGAAACTGTTCGGCACTAATTGTTAGTTTATTCAGTGCCGAAATAAAGTTGTGGTCAGACGTTCCTAACGGATGCTTCACTGTGACAGTGTACAAGCCGGGGTTTGAAGTTAAGAAAAGATCCAACAAACTAGCAAGGTCACCATCTCGGTCTGGAATCCGAGTTGATTCACCCACTAGTTGGGTGAAGCCAGAGCAAGGGATTCGGCTTCGCGACCTTGTTCGTCGGTCGTATTTAAACCAGTTGACATTATGAACATTAAAGTCGCCAAGGATAAAAACTTCGGAATTGGGATGGTGGGTTTGCAAAAAGTCGATAGTATTAGCAAGTAAGGAGAACAAGTCTCTATAATGGGTATCGCTTGGCGGCCGGTAAAGGCAGCAGATGAATTTAGTAATAAAGTAGTTTAAATTTATTTACATGTTCAAATATACATCAATCAATCTAGCTTCAAAAATATCCTACGATAGATTTATAAAACAAATTTGACATTATATGTCACAGTATGCAATATGACCAATGAGACAATTATTACTCTGTTAACTTTGTTAAAATATCTAATACCAAATTTTTCATACTATGGTACGTCGGCTACTGGATCCCACTATAGTTTGTACCTGTAATCGACATGCTCATTTATATACACCGTAATGCTATTTTTCAGATTATAACATATTCATTTTCACATTATTAGGTTTTTACGGGCTAGATAGATATTTATTAATCAAATTTTTATTGCAGGTATATTTTCCTTATTTTATCAGTTTAATATCATCTTTCATCACTGATATTTTTAAAAGATATAGAAATCAACAGGCGTGTAAAGCTTTCAGTACTAAATAATAAAATGTGAATAAAAAGAAGATATCTCGATATCATACATGTCGATAGTATTGTGTTAATAAAGCAATAATTGAAAAATTATTTAATTTCAGGATGAGTTGGTCAATTTTAAAATATATACAGTATAACTACTGAATTAAGGAGTATTTTATTTCTTTGGTATACATACTGAATACTTTTTAAGCCTTATTTCCCAAGTGTACCTCAATGGGACATATTTTTTAAAATACTGCTATACGCATACCAACTCTGTTGTAACTTAAATGATTTTACTTTTTGAAATCACGTTCACTTAAATCTAACACTAAATTATTTTCAGAATTTATAAAATGAAAGAAAACAAGAATCAGCCAAACGATTACAGAAAATATAAGTACAAACCGTATTGTACCATAACAAAAGAGAAATCACTAAATAAGGCTGGTGGACTAACAGTAAACAATGACGAAGATGATAACAAAGACGTTGATTCTAAAAACGCCGAAGAAAATCCGACAATCATTGTGTGTCAAGTTGATCCAGCTCGCTGTTTACCCTGCCATTGTCCTACGTGAATGTGTATAGATTAATTAAAAATTAGGTGGGTCGCTTCTCGATATCAATGTAGTTTATGATTGACCATTGTACAGAACATGGATTAAAATTAAATACAATTTTAAAATTACTATTGAAGGCGCTTTTGTATATTAATAACCAGATTGCTATACTAGACGAAGCATGGTAAGTTATGTGGAAATTAAAATCAATCCTTAATATATTATATTTATGGATATAGATCTTTTGTTGGCAGTGTTGACACCTATCTGCGATTGCTGGATGAGTTCCTTCATAATTACGGTAATAGCTATGAAAACATAATCATTCTTGGCGATTTTAATATCAATTTTTTGGGAGCTTCTGCTCATCTCCTCGAACTAATTTTTAATTGACTTTTGGATTGAGGGCTAGCATCTCGACCTTTACTAGTAACCTACATAACTGCTAATTGTATTGATAACATAATAACTAACATGAACGAAAGTAGTTATGTCTCCGGTACTGTGCCATGCCTTTTACATCACTAGGGTCAATTCATTCAGTTAAATCTTAGCGTAAATATCAAATTTAATACAATCCAAATTCGAGAAATTAATGGTAATTCTATTAATAAAATAAAACAAGAATTGCAGAACCTGAATTGGTATGATTTAACCTTAAATAAGGACTTCAAAAATTATATTATAAAAAACTATAAAACAATCATTAAGTAATTTTATTATATCGATAACTCAAAAAACAAATCCAAAAACGCATGGAAAATCATAAATCCTGAAAGGAGCCATAACCAAGTAAATAGTAATAGGTACTGCTAACTTAACCGCTACTGATTTTAATCATTATTTTCTCATCTGCCAGGAAATTAATTCATCAATTACCTATTAGAGACGATCCACAGAAAGAACTTGGATCTATACCAATGGTTTCTGAATCATTTGCATTTCTACCTGTTTGTGAGGAGGATGTTTTCAGGTCAATTACCTTGCTTAAGAAAGTTACTTCCTTCGAGTCTCGACATTTATGATATGAGGAGCATTATTTTGAAGCAAATAATAATAATAATAATAATAATAATAATAATAATAATAATAATAATAATAATAATAATAATAATAATAATAATAATAATAATAATAATAATAATAATAATAATAATAATAATAATAATAATAATAATAATAATAATAATAATAATAATAATAATAATAATAATAATACCGGACCGGACCTTGTAGTGGTAGACAAGAGGGCCAGGAAAACGACTCTGATAGATGTAGCTATACCAAATAACAACAACCTTCTAGTGAAGCATGCTGAGAAAATAGCGAAGTATCGAGACCTCCAGGAGCAAATAAGAACACAGTGGAATATGAACAGCATCGAAACCATGCCGATTATTGTTTCAACAACAGGAGTAATCCCAAACAAGCTTTTGGAAAACCTTAGAACACTAGACGTGCCTCAAGATCTCTACAAGGATATGCAGAAAGCAGTGCTACTTTCAACAAGCCGAACAGTCAAAAAGTATATGGGTAACCAAAGAAGAACCCCACGGGCCCAATAACACGGAAAGGGCCCCCACAGAGCTCAATCCTTTTGATATCGGTGATATCTGGGATGAGTGAATGTTTCCCGTAGAGGGAGTGCATGACAGGTCTCGCGACCTGTCAGAAAATCAATAATACTAATAATGTCTTTATTTCCACATTGCATTGAGATAATATACGTATACAGAGTGGCAAAAAGTCGCGCATAATGCCTGTAACTTTTGAATTACCTCATATACGAGAAAGTGACCTTTATGAAAGTTGTTCAGTAAATTATTTCCCACATTTTTACTTACATGAATTTTTTCTGTCATTTCTGGTTTGGTTGCCATAGAGACCAACTTACCTTTTTTAAATGGAACACCCTGCATATGATTGCATATTTGGATTCTACTGGGAAAACTCTGAATTTTTTGTATTTCAAATTTTTATTTATTTAAAATTATAGCAAACTTTATAATATCAAAATAAATAGCCTAGAAAATTGAACAACTCAACATCCGAATAATAAACAAGTGAAACCTTTTTAGTGGATCAGGTTAGTTCAAAATGACCACCATTTCCTGCTAAACAGAGCGTCAGTCGATCCCTGAGCCCGTCTACAACGTTTAAAAGGAAGTCCTCTGGAATGACTCGAATTTCAGCACTAATTCAGACTTTTAAAGATTCTCAGTCATTTGGACGGTTAACGTATACTTTGTTCTTTAAGTATCCCCACAAAAAGAAGTCGAGCGGGGTTGAGTCCGGAGATCGCGCTGGCCAGTCAATAGCACCTCTATTATAATAATGCGCAGGTGCTCCATCTTGCTGGAACCATACCTGTTCGTTTATGCCATTATTTACATCCGTTAAAACCATTCTGCAAGAAGGAATTATGTGATTCCTGAGGAGGTCCAGATATCTTTCGCCATTCAAATTACTATCTATGAAAAAAGGTCCCACAATATGTCTACCAACTATGCCCGCTCAAACATTAATTTTTTCGGGCCTCTGAGTATGACCTTCCTGGAACCAGTGAGTATTCTCAGCAGACCAATAACGATAATTGTGTCTATTAACAATGCCATTTAAATGGAAAGTAGCTTTATCCAAGAACATTAAATTTGTTGTGAAGTTATTATCGTTATTACATATTTCCATCATTAGCTCATAAAATTCAGCTCTTCTATCAAAATCGTCCTCGTTTAACTCCTGTACCAACTTTATCTTGTAGAGATGCAACTTCTCCTGCTTAAACAAAGTTTTCACTGACTAATGAGACAGTAAAATCGATTGCCATTGGCCTGGATGATTGTGTTGGATTTTCATGTATTGAGAGCATGATATCCAAAGCTTTGTCTCCCCGGTTGCTGTTTTAGGTCGATCTGATCTGGCGGCTTTCCTAACACTGCCTGTTTCTCGAAATTTCTTTATCACTCGACACACCGTGGACTGATTTATTGGAGGTCTATTTGGATATAATTCATTGAAAAGTCGACAAACAAAACAACAAATTAAAATTTCAACTGGTTGTTTCTCATTCAGATGAACCATAGTGTAGACAAATTAGAAACCAAACAACAGAAAATTAAACAGGATCTCAAAATTAACACCTTTTAGGTCGCTGTCATGAAAACGCCTTAACTCAACTGTTGGGTATTAGGTAGGAATAATTATAATTAGAAAGTTTTTCATTTTTGAGCTGTCATTGTCTCGGAAATGCTTGCAGGTGAACATTTGAAATTTGAGAAACAAATTCTGAGTTTTCCCAGTACAACTCAAATATGCAATCATATGCAGGGTGTTCCATTTAAAAAAAGTAAGTTAGTCTCTATGGCAAGCAAACCAGAAATGACAGAAAAAATTCATGCAGGTAGAAATGTGGGGAATAATTTACTGAACAGCTTTCATAAAGGTCACTTTTTCGTATACGAGGTAATTCAAAAGTTACAGGCATTATACGCGACTTTTTTGACACTTTGTATACACATTAATATATGAACTAATTTAGACTCTCAGGGGCAATGTAGAAAATGTCGAGGTCCCGTGATCAGCAAGCCATAGGGTTGCTTATCCTGCTCTACTCAACCAGTAAACAACTTAAGGATCCTTCCTTCCATTGTCGTAACGCAGCAAATTTTTCATAATAATATAAAATTAACTTTATAGGAAAATTATTGACACAATCTAATTATTGTGTTGCCTCTTAACATAATATCTATATACATGGCGATCGAATTTTAAAGGGTGCTTGAATTCGAGGTGGATGAGAAATGGTTATATATAATTTTGCTACATTATACGTAAAACATCTTTCAAAAAGCGCTGTACTATGTATTGATGATGTTATCTAAAACGTATATTAATATTATGTATGTACAGGGAAACGATATACAATTTTATTATGCAAGTAAGTAGGTGTTTTATAAAATATAATTCTGTGAAAAAAAAGATATCAAATGTACCCTTCTCCTACTTTCCATATTCAACCAACCTGCCTCGTGGAACTTGTGGGATATTCTTTCAAACCTACGAATTCCGCATATTAGACGAAGACACGAGTTTTGTACTTCTTGAATTCTATCATATTGTGTTCGTGTTAGACAACTACCGTAAACAACATCCCCGTGATTAAATACTGCGAGCACAAGAGAATCACAGAGCATCCTATTAAGTTGCACTGACAGATCATGACGGCTAGAGTAGAGCAACGTTAGCCGTTCATGGGCGCGTTGAATACAATTTGAAATATGTGGTTCAAATCTTAGTGAGCTATTAAAGACAAGCCCAAGGTTACATACATTAGTTTTATTCTCTAGTGTAGAATCGCCTATTTTTATACTAACATTATTCTTTATACTATTAACATTATTCTTAGGACCAAAGAGCATTTTTTTGCATTTAAAAACAGAGAGTGCTGGAGGGCAAAAGCCCTCAAGCTTCTAAATCATTATTAATTTTTTGACACGCATCAAAAACATCCTCCTTTCTAAATGATAAAAATATTTGAGTATCATCTGCATAATACTGAGCATTACAATTCTTGAGACTACTTTGAATGTTAGAAGTATAGATAGCATATAACAGTGGACTGATAACTGATCACTGTGGCACGCCACTGGCGATAGGCAATTCCGATGAAATCTACCTTTCAATCCTAACGGCTTGAGATCTTCCGTTTAAAAAATTCTTAAAGAACTCGATGGCCCCATCACTCAACCCCACATTCAGTTTCTGAACCGGACAGGGCCGGATTTACCACCGGATACTCGGGCCCCGGACCAGGGGCCCCCACATTTGAAGAATATAATAATAATATACTTTTATATTTATATCAAAACAAATTATTATAGAAGAGCGTCTATCTGATTCAGAAACCATAAAGGTCGGTCATTTTATCCTCATGGTAGATACACTGGTTGCAGCCTTGAATCAATGAAGATCAGCTGCTTATGAGGAAGTCGTTTCGAGATTTGGCGTGTTATCAAAATTGATCCCCTTTTTGCAGACGAAATGCTCAAAATTTATTGAAGCATGCTCTGATGCTGTAGATTCGAGTTTGCCTTCTGAACTAATTAAATTTAAACAGTTTTTTAAAGAACTGTTGGTCAATGGAAAAAAAATCAGTCTATAATTTATTTAATTTATCTTTAATAAAATGTATTACACTTAGTTTAAAAGATGTTGAAAATGGCGTCCGTCCACTGGCTGACAGCACCCTAGTGGTACACAGAAAAAAACATATTCTCAAACAGAACATTTTGATATTTTCAGATATATTTACTTATATTTAAACTAGAAAATCTTAATTGAAGGAAACAAGTTTAAGTTAAACATTTGAAAATATTTAAAACAAGATTTTCATATCTTCTATACATATTTTCACTTTAAGAAAGTTACTTTAAAACAAATATTTGCAAATTTCTATATGATTCGTTCATTTCTGTACTTCAAGGTTTTGTACATTTTTACTGTGACTATAAGTTATTTCTAAAATAAAGATTAGTAGCTTCAAAATAAAGTATTCTATTCTCCAAACAAGGCATCGAAACCATTTCGTTTGAAATTTTGATATACTCAATTTGAGCTGCTATTTGAAAGTATAATCTAAATATGATAGTTTTAATAACCCAAAATACTTGTTCCTAGCTTTACGATTTCCGTCGTACTACGAAAGCAACCGAAATTTTCCCGAAAAGCATAGCGGGCGCGAGTGGCGAGACAATCCAGTTATTGTGGTCCATGGTTTCGGTGGGTCGTGTCTTTACGCGTCAGTATTTGTTTAAACTTGTTTCAGTTAAAAACCTACGGAAGTTTTGTGCGTGTCAAACTGTTACATACATTTTCGACGTTCCACCAATAACGATTGCACCTGGCATTTGTAAGGATTTTTTTTACTCTATATATGGCTGATTAGATAACTGACTGGAATTATTTCAATGTTCACCAAATCGATTCATTCACTCAGTGCTCTAATCCCTTATAGTTACAATCCTTGAAGATGCCACATGGAATCGTTTGTGAAACGTCGGAAAATAATAACACTGTAACTGTCTGTGACCGTCTAATTTCAAGAACCATAACTTTCTCATTACAGGCTTCATTTGAATTTATAGTATTTTAATATTGGCAATATGAGTGCCTCAAATTGAATATTTTAACATGTTCAAAATGAACATATGATATGTGTACTTTGAAGGGTAGATATTTACAGTTTAAAACTATAAATGACTATTTTTAAAATAATATCTAATCGTCCTTATTAAACCGACAATATATATGCTCAATTTCAGTATAATATGCTTTCAAAACAACAAAATGTCCCTTTACTTTAAAAAAATAGTCTGTTATTTTAGATAGGTCGCAGGTTTAAAACTAAAATTTAATTTCTTCTGAAATCTTCAAAATAATGAAACCAAATACTTCTTTTAAGAAACTCATCATATTCCAGCTAAGTTACCTATGATGTTATGATTGAAAAGCATTGAAGATATATATAATTAATTTAAATCAGGTTGTACAAGAATTTCCTACTCTCATTTTAAAACGATATCCTCTTGAGTATATACAAAGCTAACTTAGTCTTAAACTGAAACTAATAGTATTAAAACGAGTATTTTCTTTTTTCCGTGTAAATAAAATCCATTTTTCACATTCTGAATAACCTCTGGAGTCTGGTGTATCAAGTCCACACTCATAACTTATTGTTTCTTTTAATACCTTAATACATTCGGGTTTTGTTTTAACAACTTTACTTTTTAAGTAACCCCACAGGAGAAAATCAAGTGGGGTAATATCCGGAGACCTCGGTAGCCATTCTATTGGACCCCTCCTGTAAATCCATTTATTTAGAAATATTTGGTTTAGATAATCACGAACAGGCCTCGCACAATGAGAAGGCGCCCCATTCTGCTGAAACTAGATATCCGCATTTGTGGATCCAAAAAACTTTAGGCGTTCTTTAAAAATATGACAAAAAATATGGGGTTATTACGCGTATTTTAGTTCATAAAATGCCCAATAAAAAATAATAGTTCACGTGTCCGAGCGATTTTTAAAAAAATATACGAAAGTGACAATACAGAATTAATTCCATGTATATTACTATACAAGGTGTTTCAGAAGTACGGTACGTAACTTAAGAGAGTGATTTCTTATGATATTCTAAGAGAAAAAGTTTATATGAACATGTGTCCGGGGTTGCCTCGCTTTTGATAAATTGAAGTTTTTTAAAAAAATCGGTTTTTCATAAGTTATTACTTTAAATATAAATATCGAAATTTGGTGCCGTTATTCATAAAGATAAGGGGCTTAATTAGCCCTAACTAGATTAAATTTATTAAGTTCAGTGGCATCCCGGGGAGCACTTTAACGAATATTATTGACAGAAAAATGTACGCCACTGACTTTTTTCCAATTTTCATATTTTTTTTGGATTTACCAACTAATGATACAACTTTTTTGTTTATTGAATTATTTTCGTATCTTGCTTCGTTTTTGAGAGAAAAAAAAAATAGTTTATGGCATGTACAAAAAAATATCTATTTATTTCAAAGTTAATTAAAATATGAGGTAAAGGCAAGTTTTAATGTCGAATCTACCTGCTTTATTAATTACAAGTCAAAAATGAATAACTTCACTAACGCTGAAATGGCATGAGATGAATTTCAATTATGGCCTACCAAATGGAAATACTGAAGAAGCTCGGCAAATTTATCAGGAACGTTATCCAAACTGAGTACTGCCATGTGCCAAAACATTTAGACAGCTACATGCAAGATTGAATGAGACTGGGAGTTTTAAGCTGGATTTATAAACTCGAAAAGTTGGCGAAGGTGAGGTTCAGTTGACGTTGGAAATAAGAGTTTCAATTTAAACTAAAGGAAACACTCAGTTCGTGCAAAGTTCGTAAGTTTAGAAAAGTTCGAGATAACCAATTTTTATATTCGGAGTTCGACCGGTTCGTTTTGACCAATGTAGACGCTATTTTAAAGTCATATGTGACTACAGCAAAATGTCAAATTTGTCGCGCTTGGGCTCTTCGGTGTTTACGTCGCCCTTCCGTCATTTGTATTTGGATTTTCTGTTTGTTGTAAGCTTAGTATTGTGTTTTGCGCCAGAAATTTGAAAACCAGAAATGGATAGTATAGAAAATGATGACACTGATTTATTGTTACTAGAGTTAATCCAAAATTATGAATTTATCTACAACTTAGGCCATAAAGATTATAAAAGTAATATATAATATAATATAACAATATCATTTATTAAAAACTGGAACAGTCATTCTTGTAAATTTAAAAAACTGTGGTCTATCCCAAGACCTCATCTTTTTAAAATAATCATATCCACCTGCCCCTATTCTCACATGTATTGGTCGCGTTTTAAAGCGGCGATTGCTACGCCTTCTCCTATAAGCCGCGTAAAACAAACATATCGCCGCAAACAGGGTGTAATAATATAATATTTTTACCACAGCACGAAACTCAAAAACGATTTAATTTTTATTTGGAATCGAACGAAATTATAAACAAAGAAAATATTAATTTACAATCTGTCAAAATTTTCAAAGTCAAATTTAATGTCAGTATTCTGTATCATTACTGGACAATAATTTCAACCAATCAAACGACAACTTTTCGAACTTCGCTACTGACTTATAAATGCCATATTCTGGACTGTCGAATATCGAACCTCACCAGCTTGAACATAACCTTAACCTCATTAACTTTTCAAGTAACCACGCCTGAGTTAGAAGAGGCTATACTTCGAGAGATAGGAGATGATCCTTCAACTAGTGCCAGGAAGGTAGCAGTGCAACTTCAAACAAGTGCATCAACTGTTTGGAGGGTTTTTCATCTTTATCAACTATACTCATACCATATTCAACGTGTGCAAACTCTGCTTCTCCGTGACTTTCAGCCAAGCTTTGATTTTAGCAGGTAGTTGCTACAGACTGAATTTTTATAACGAACATTTTTGGGCGAACGATAATCCTCATAATATTAGAGGAAGTCGTTATCAGCAACAATTTTTGGTGAATGTATGGGCAGGGATCATTGAACCATACTTTTAATAGTCCTGGTATACTACACTACCACCTCGATTGAATGGAAACTTCTATACGCAGTTTCTATCTGAAGAACTTGACGTGCTGTTAGAAGACGTAATTCTACCTATAAATTATTGAAAGTTGCAATGCGATACGATATAATGCACTCACTTTTGAACGTGTAAGTTAAAGAGAATCAATGGTGAGACGATTGCAATAAAGTGGTTCTTATTTTTTCTCTCGAAAATGAAGCAAAATGCGAAAAAGTTGTATTATTAGTTGGTAAATCCGAAAAAAAATATATCAAAATTAGGAAAAGGTCAGTGGCGTACATTTTCTTGTCAACAATATTCGTTAAGGTGCTCCCCGAGAGGACACTGGACCTAATAAATTTAATTTAGTTAGGGCTATATAAGCCCCTTGTCATTATGAATAACGGTACCAAATTAAAAAAAAAACTTAAATACCCTGTATATCAAAAATGGGGCAACTCCGGACACATGACACATATGTTCATATGATCTTTTTTCTTAGAATATCGTGAGGAATCACCCCCTTAGGATGCGTACGGTACTTCTGAAACACCCTATATATCGGGTTGTGCACCGCCAGCCTGGTCATAGGAAATCTCATGTAAATTTTGCTACCCTGAAATATTGGCTGCTCTATTAGTTTCATGTCAAAATTATATTAGACCTTTTTGATCCACCAATTTTTATTATTTTCTAATTAACAAATTGAAAGATATCTAGAAGAAACTTCGCAAAATTCTTTAAAATTAAATACGGCTATGATACTTACCTCAATGAAACCACCAGTATGACAATGTCAAATATTATTAGACGCTTTATTTTCTATTAGTTTCAACATGTTTTACAGTATTCAAAAGAAAATAATGATCCTACTAAATTAATAAACTCAAGTACTTAATACGAAATCAATGAATTTTATCTATTTCAATCATTGTGTAAATATATTTGGCAAAGAAAATTCAAACGATATATCTTCAGACTTGTCGTCCTTTTCTCTTAGATATTTAATATCAAGCATCCCACAATCCATCAAGTATTTCGGTGGCTTGACCTCGGGGCGTTCTATTAAAAACTCGCAGTAAGCTCTTGTAGACCTGCACATAAACACACAATATCAATTTAATATCGATTTATCTGATTTTAAAGAAACTCCTGTTGAAAATTTTCAAACACGTGGCTTTGACAGGTCGGCCATTTTGTCTGGAGGACAAACAAAGGTTCATGGTCATATGCCAATGACTTATTAGACTCTTTCGGTTTTATTTAATAAGCTTCCAAGTAATTTTAGGATTCATTTGTGACCATTTCTAAGATGTAGAAACCTATGCTACCTGGACTTAAATAATTTTTTCTACTAGCGTGCGGAAAAACGCATTTTCCGCACATGTTTTAGTGCGGAAAATCCACTTTTCCGCACCGTGCGGCAAAGATTTTTCCGCACTGTTATATTTTGAAATTAAATTTAATTAAATTAAATGCTGTACGATTTGAAGTCACTGTTCATCATATTACCTTTGAAATATCTTAGTTGCTATGGTGTATATAACCAGTTGTTGATTTGTATGTCACTGTCAACAGAATATTATAAATTTAAACTAGTTTATCAGTTTTTCTACTGGAGTTTTGCTGAATTCTTCGGCACGCAAAATGATTTCCGATGAAGAGATGAACGAATTAATATTGTAAAATTTTGTTCATTGTAATAAAAATTTAAAAAAAAACTCCGTTTTTTAAATTATTTTCAATTTGTTTCCTCACGCTAGTAGAAAAACTATTGTTCCTAACACGTGCAGAAACCTATTTTTCCGCACTTAAATGCTTGACACCACTCCGCTACGCGTCGTGCTGTCAACGGCATTTGCGTGCGGAAAAATCGATTTTCTGCACTTGTTAGGAAAATAGCTATTTCGTGTTCCAACTGTATTCCTATCGTAATACTTATTTGAACTTCCTAGTGTGTGCTTCGATATTTTCTTTACATTCTGTAGTGAACAATTTAAAATTTTAGAACATGGAAAGAAGTGAATATTTAAGACTTGGTGGCGATGTTAAATGTAGATACGATGCAAAACTTAAAATTATTGGTGATATTGATCCTTATCTGCTCGGAGAGACTGATTTTGGAAATTTAATGTCTCCCAGAAGTAGAAAGGATGGACTTGGTAAACTACCTTATATTAACGCATATTTTTTACACTGGCCAGTAGCTGAAGGCGTACAAAGAGACATCGGCTCTCTGCAATGATACTTGTTATTAAAGAGTTCGCAAACTTCCATTTGTATGCGTATTCTGTCTCCATAGCCAATCATTATTTTATTATTTATATTCGCTCTCTTTCACTAAAGCGTACCATTTTTTAAAATTACAAGATTATCAAAATAACTTTTGCCAGAAACTACTTAAATCAGGGGAAAATCGTCACTGTCAGTGTGACAACCTAACAACCAAAGGCTCTATTTGTGTTCACGATTTAAGTAATAATAAAAAAATCATCTCTTAAAATCCAAATATCGAATTTCTCGCAAACGGCCGAATTTAAGTATATGACATGTTTCATGAAATATGTTTAGAATTTTATGCAGAATCCAAAAAAAAACATTATAAAATAGGGGTATCCATTTAAAAAAATAAAGTAAACCGTCCTAACTTGTTCTTGGAACAACCTGTATACATGAAATAAGCTTCAAGATATGCACAACAAAAATAAGAAATTGACTGGTCCCAGCGTTTTTTCGAAAAATTTACAAAATAATCAAATATACTATGTACATTTTATAGGTACAGGGTTATCCAACCAAGACTAGACAAGGCGATTTTTTGACTTTTCCTGTACTTTTATAAAAAAACTGAAATAGCCATCTTAAGTCATTTTCTCCCGCGAATTCGAATATCTTCAGCAAAAAACAATTGAACATCAAACAAAAGTACTAGGGGTCACTTTGATATTTTTTTAAATGGGATGCCGTATTTTTAATGAGCTTATCCGATTTCTCATATAAATTTTGATCTAAAATGTTGGATTTTTAATTCAAAAACGCCTTTTTTCTTCAGTTTTAAATTTGGAAAATGTTCGTCTACCGTAAGATTAATACCTGATAGATGGATACCCGTTTCACCTGTTCACCCTTTAACCTGCTTTAAAGCGTCCGTCAGTTAGACAAAATAATCAAGTTTCAAATTTCTACATATTTTTCACGAATTAATTACAAATTTAGTAGTTTTTGCAAATCTATTATTGCTTACGTATAAAAAAAGTATGACATATTAGAAAAAACTATAAACTAAAGTGAATAACTTTAATCTCAATATATAATTGTTCTATGTGTCCTCCATTATTTTCAAAACATGACCGATGCCCCCTTTTCAATCTCTCCAAAGAATCTCTTACAATATTTTGGTCCTGGTTAAGTCAATTAATTTCATTTATAATTTTTTCCTGAATGTCCTCCAGACTTCTGTTGGGTCGTTGATAAACTACATTTTTTAAATGACCCCATAAAAATGTATCCATTGGCGTAATATCGGGGCTATTTGGTGGCCAATGAATTGTTCCGTTACGGCCAATCCACTGATTGTAACGCTCGTTTAGGTATGTTACCACTTCTCGAACTGCATGAGGCGGAGCACCATCCTGCTGCCAAATGATATTGTTGTAGGCTTGCAATGGCAACCTTTCCAAGAAATCCTCGATATCGTTATGAAGAAAATGGAGGTATCTTTGGCCTGTTAAAGAGCCACGATAAAATAGTGGTCCAATAATTCGATTTTCTAACATCCCACACCAAACATTAAGTGAGCTCCAACCTTGAAACTTTATCATTTCATATCTATGAGGGTTAACTGCTGCCCAGTATCTTGTATTTTTCCGATTGTATACCCCCGATGTTGTAAATGACGCTTCGTCACTCCATAGAATTTTATTATATAAATTATAATCTTCGTCTTGCTCTCTCATCAGCATTGAAGCAACAAATCGAAATCGCAGTTCTTTTTGAAGCTGTGTTAAGTATTGAACGGGAAGGATGCAATATGGTTTTAGACCACATTTTTTTAAAGTTCTGTGAACTGTTCCATAGCTTACTCTCCGGAGCCCTGGACCATACCTTACTTCTCGTACCGCTTGCGGAATAGAACTCTTCGGATTTGTAGTAAAATATTGAACAATAGCTCGATCCCTTATATTCCGTCTTTTCATCTTTCTTGGCTTATCTTTCAATGTCTTACTTTTTTCAAATAGGGTCTTAATTCTGAGAATTGTATCCACTGAAATGTGTCTCTGGAAACTCTCAAAAAATGTTCTTTGTGTTTGTCGAGCATTCTCTCCACTTTTGTAATATAATTTTATTACATTTAGCCGTTCTTCTAAAGAATATTTCATTATTTGTAATTAATTCGTGAAAAATATATAGAAATTTGAAACTTGATTATTTTGTCTAACTGACGGACGCTTTAAAGCAGGTTAAAGGGTGAACAGGTGAAACGGGTATCCATCTATCAGGTATTAATCTTACGGTAGACGAACATTTTCCGAATTTAAAACTGAAGAAAAAAGGCGTTTTTGAATTAAAAATCCAACATTTTAGATCAAAATTTATATGAGAAATCGGATAAGCTCATTAAAAATACGGCATCCCATTTAAAAAAATATCAAAGTGACCCCTAGTACTTTTGTTTGATGTTCAATTGTTTTTTGCTGAAGATATTCGAATTCGCGGGAGAAAATGACTTAAGATGGCTATTTCAGTTTTTTTTATTAAAGTACAGGAAAAGTCAAAAAATCGCCTTGTCAAGTCTTGGTTGGATAACCCTGTACATAGGTACTTACTAATTAGTGGGATGTATGAAGATCGGTAGTTGGGAAAACCCAGTCATACACACGCGAATTCGCCGATTTTGTGTGAATGCTCGCGAATTTACGTTTATATGAACTAAGATTAAGAGAGATTTAAGAGATATTATTCACTGTCGTTATACGTCAAAACCTAAAACCGCTAAATGAAGTTTTTTTTTGCCCACCCCTAGTCATAACACGAGGCATTGGTCTGCAGAAAATCACAATGTAATTTTCGAAAGTGCACAGCAAGGGCGCTTCGGAGTTGCTGTATCATGATATATTTTGAGCCGACGCTTAGTCTTCCGGATGTATAACGGGGGTCTTACAGCACATAAAACCCTAGAAATCCTGGAGGAAGTTATTTCTTAATTGCTGGAAAATATTCCGTTCGCCCATTTTTATCCAACTCCCTGCTATTAAGGTAATTTCTGGATGATAACTTTCCTCAAAGATGGAAAATATTGAAATAATCAAGGGAAATAAAAAAAACTTAAAGTGGGTAAGACCAAGTGACTATGTTGCTTCATAATAAAGCAGAAGTTAGAAAGTTGTTTTTAACTGGTTTTGTATGGCGCTAAACAAGTACTTAACAATATCCGGGCCCATAATGCAAACAACAGTCCTCGAATCTGCTCAATGCCAGGAATAGATAACTTCAAGGCATTAAATGGATGGTTAGAATAACTCCTTCGTCGGCACGATATTACCTTCAAGAAAATATGTGGCGAATCAGTCGATATCAATATTTAAGACCTAACTGCTTGGAAAGAAATGCTTTCGACCATTTTAAAGGATTATGCCCCAAGCAACTTATTTAATGCAGCAAAACAACGATTTACAATTCTGTTCTGTGCAACTATGGAAGGTGAGAAGAAAGAACCACTGCAAAAGTAGAATCCTTCAAAAAAATGCTTTATGAAAGCCGGATTTATATGTAATACAGATAATATTGACGACTTCGAAGAAGATAATATTCCGCTCGCACAACTGTTTCCTAACATTAAGGACACATTTGTGAATTTGCTTCTATTTATAACGATCTGCCAACAGAAAGTACAGAATTGACTATCATCGAGTGTATTGAAGAGCTCCAAGAAACGGATGAAACTACTACCAACTCTGAGACACAGGAAGAGGAACCTGAACTTGCTCCAGTGTCGAAAGAATCAAGCCTGTGCAAGTTTGAGAGACATTTTTAATAATGGTAACAATTTTGACAAGTCTCCAAATATTTTTGAATTGCTACTAAAATGTGAATCTAAATTTTATAAAAGTAAAATAAAAAATATAAAGCTATTTTAAAAAATAAGAATTTCAAAGCAAACATACAGTATATTGTATAATATATATGTTAGTGTGCACGTGCACTATACATTTAGGGTGGGTCAAATAACCGAACTTTTAGATAAGTTTTCCTAATAGCAAAATTATGTTGTCTTTAAGTGATGTTATGACATCTACGAAATATTTTTCAATTTAATTGTTACTTACAGGGTGCGCCTTATGATTGATTTTTTTAAAATCCTATTAAAAATATCATATCATAATGTTTTACGGAAAATTACTTTTTTTAATAATATTAACATTCATAACTCATTTTTATCCCTAAAACAAGTTAAACACACAAATAGCGTTTATACCGTACAATATCGCACTAATGTTTCAGGGGGGAGGGAGCGTGTGTTGTTGCAGTGACAAGTCTCTCACAGGTATTCTCCCGTTAGTCGCGACCGCGCACTTGACGATATAGGTTGGTTCTTTGTGGTTATTTGTTCAATTTTATAATATTTCGTCATGATGATGAAGTTGAAAGATCAACGATCCAGTCGAAAAATGATTATAGGTGGTATTGACAAAGAAGTAAGTAAGAAGCTAGAAACACGGTTAAATAGACAAGAAAGAAAACAAAAATCACCAATTCCCAGTACCAGTAAACAAATCATTAAATTAATATCGAGCTCTGAGAGCGACTCTGAAGACGAGGAGGTCCAGAAGGAGACAGTTTATCAAGACAGGTCAAAGCACAGAAAAAAGGATGAAATAGACTATTCTTCTTTATCCATGACCTGTGATAGGTTTGGTGTTTCAGACAGAGCTGGAGCTGCAATTGTCTCAAGTGTAATGCAAGGAATAAAACCTGGAATAATAGTCGATAAAAGCAAAATCAGAAGAGAAAGGCTTGAAGCGCGGACAAAGATTAAAGCACAAACCAAAATAGCTGAAGTGCAGGCTTTATATTTTGACGGACGAAAAGATAAGACAGCAAAGTGAACAAAAAAAGGGCAGCAAGTATTACAATGAAATAGTCGTTAAAGAACATATATCTTTAATCAGAGAACCAGAATCTAAGTATTTGGGTTACACTGTGCCAGATTGTGGGACTGCCAAAGGTTTATCCACATCAGATCTTTGTGCGATTGGATGCGATGGGACAAACACAAACACAGGAAAATATGGCGGAGTGATTAGATTACTTGAAATATATTTACAAAGGCCACTTCAGTGGATAATATGTCTTCTACATATGAATGAATTGCCTCTTCGCCATTTATTCCAATATCTTGACGGAACTACATCAGGACCGAAAACATTCTCGGGCCCTATAGGAAAATTACTCGAGACTTGTGAGAAAAGACCAATTATGTCATACCAAAAAATAGCTTCAAAAATACCCGATATAAATATAACAGACTTAAGTACCGATCAATCCTATCTGTATAAAATTTGTTGTGCTGTTAACTCAGGAACATTTTCAGAAGATTTAGTAAATAAGTCACCGGGAAAACTTCCACATGCCAGGTGGATAACACGAGCAAATAGAATCCTGCGTTTATACGTTTCAACCGAGAATCCTACTGACACTCTGGTAAATTTGACAACTTACGTCATGAAAGTTTACGCACCAATGTGGTTTAGAGTAAAACTACATCCTTCATGTAAAGATGGAGCTCGACACCTATACCAGTTAATTGAAGACTCACGCTACGTGTCAAATGATCTAATAAAAATTGTTGACCCAGTGATTCAGCGTAACAGCTACTTCGCTCACCCCGAAAATATTTTACTAGCAATGCTAACCGATGACGAGAAAAAAATTCGGGAACTCGGAGCTCGACGTATTTTAAAAGCACGTAATAATATGGCTAAAACTAATGTTATTCGACCTTATCACCTACCAAAGTTAAATTTTATGGCACAATGCTATTACGACCTGATCGATAGGCAAGAAAACTTGCATGTAGCACCAATATTAAAGACAATTTCAAACGAACAACTTAACCTAGCGATTGAGAATAAAGGAGCGGAAGAGTTTTTATTTCTGAGGCTACCTAGTCATACTCAGGCCGTTGAACGAGCCGTCAAAACCGTAACAGAGTCGTCAACAATATTGTATACTAAAAGGGCAAGAGAGGGTTCGATAAAATTAAAACTGGAATCTCGCAAGAAAATGCCTAAATTCGATAGTAAGAAAGACTTCAATATTTAATTACTTGCACTCTTTGTTCTGTTTTATTCTTTTGTTAGCTATTAATAAACGATTTTTTCATTCTAAAAACCCTGTTTTTCTTAAGATATTTATGTTTTATGACTACTAGTATATAATTAAGTTTTTCGTATTTTCCACAGATTCCTTTAAACTTCTAAGACAAGGCGCAACCTGAAGATGAGGTGCTATTTATTTCAAATTCTACAACTCTACTGTTTTTAGGTAAAGACAATATAATTTCACTATTAGAAATTAAATGAGCAAGGTTTTTTTTTCTCCATACAAAAATGACCCACCCTCCTACTATACATACAGCCTGTTCAAAATGAAGTCGGCACTATTGCTAACTTTCTTATTATAAAAGATGCTACGTCGGTTAAATTATTAAAGATTTGTATTTTTATGTACTGATTATTATGTCGGTGACAAAAAAAAATTGAACACTAGAATCACGTGATATTAACAAAAATATATTTTTCTATAATGAAATGGGGTATTTTTGCTATCACAGAAACAAAATTAATAATTTTTGATTAATAACTTATAATTTTATTATTTATAGTAATGAATTACATACATTTTGTACAAATTGATTTTAGTTGCCATTAACAAAAATAAAATATTATAACGTCAAATTAAGTGTTCAAACAAATCACCTTCTACTTCTACACACTCTCGAGCACATTTTAAAACTTTCCTCGTAGCCTTCAAAACTGTTCGTCTGTAACTGTACTGTTAATAATGGATTCTTGCAGTTCATCAACATTGTTGTATTGTTGTACTGTTTGTTATAAATTTCGTTTTTTAAAAACCCCCCAAATTAAGAATCGAGAGGAGTAATGTCTGGTGAACGCGGAGGCCATAAAATTGGTCCGCGTGTAGCTAACCAACGTTGTTCAAACAGTTCGGTAAGAAGATTGGCAACAACATAGGTATTAGTGGCGGCGCACCATCTTGTTGAAAATATATGTCTTGCCGATCTGCTAAATTAATGTTATCCAAAAAGTCCTCCATTGTGTTTCTTATTAATTCTACATAGCGTTCGCCTGTCAGGGTACCTTCATAAAAAACAGGTCCAATTATTTTTGAACCGATAAGCCCACACCATATATTTAAGCTAAAACGCCTGTGTGGATTACAAGGCTGGTAACGCATAAGATTTTCGCGACTCCAGTAATGCCGGTTTTTTCTATTAAACATTGCTGAAATTAGATTCGTCACTCCACAAAATTTGGCGCAAAATATTTGAATTCTCATTTACCGTATGAATAAGCTACTGACAAAATTCCATACGTCTTGCTTGGTCACCTGGCAATAAAGTTTGTGTTGGTCTATACTTGTTGGGTAGATACTTGTACTTTTTTAATATATTATGAATAGTTCCCAAACATGGTCCAAGATCTCGCACACAATCTCTTGTAGAGTTTTCGCGGAACGCTTCAAAATAATCAAACACATTTATTTCAGTATCTTCGCTAATAATAAATACTTTTTTTAACATTGACTTCTCAAAAACTTTTCATTGCATCTAAACTTTCTGTATAATATCAAAAAATATCTCCGATCAGGCATATTTATTTTAGAAAATACTGTACGATATCGTTTTAAAGCACGTTTGCTATTTTTTTGGCACACTATGTACGTGTCAAGCAGATCGCATTTTTCTAAATGTGTAAATACCATTTTATTCAAAATATATTAAACTGAACTTATCACGGACAGATTAAAAGACCTGTCAAAGGTATTTTTGCAAATTCGGTAAATGGCCACCTACGATATTAAATGAAAAATTACATTTAAAAGATACCTGCGATTTTTTTGTGATGGCCGCCTGTCAAAGAGCTGTCGAGATAGGCCTTTAATATGGTACATGGCCGCCTACGGTTATAAATTAAAAATTTCATTTAAATATAAATATCTCTGTAAATAAAACGACAATGTCTTCCTCCACAAATTTAATAATAGTAAAATTATTGCTCCCTACATGTTTCGGGCGTCTAGACGTCCATCCTCAGGGGATACTAGAAGGAATTTCATCTTTATAAAACTAGTTAGAATCATGGTGAACATTGACTTACCTATAATCGAGTTGACTATAAAAACTTTAAATGGTTGCCTCAAATTAATGAGTACAGCCAAAATTGAGTAGGAACCTCAGAAATTGGTTGGACATGTGAAAAATTATAATTTGTATATTTATAGAATGAAAATTTTTGTGAAAATATAAGAATTGAATAGGAAATATATTATTTTAAAAAGGTGCATTTTATTTTTGGTGATGATTTTCTAGAAAAACATTGTAGTTGTGAAGAAAGAAATTTAAAATAAAATTTTTGGAGGCATGCTCCGTGTTAATTTAAAAAAAAAATTGAAATTTTTTATACCAGAGGGGCTATGCCCATGGTAATATATAAATTACGAAATCATTAATAAAATGTTTTTGAAAATTTTAATGAAAAAAGAACTTTTTTTTATAAAATACAGAAATAGTGCTGAATCACCACCATGTTCACTTTACACACACGTGTCTCAGAGTGAAAGAGAGTAGGTAAAGCGGATATGACATCACTTGGATGTCAGCTGTTAGAAAAATGAGGTTTACCTAAACTCGATATTGGATTTAAAAAATCGATGAGAGTATGTCAATATTCAATAGAACAAAGTTTAAAGGTTGTGGTCACTAGACGCTCAGAGTATCCGAAGAATGACTGACACCAGACATCTGTCAATGAATTATAAAATTGGGGTTAAAATGTTCAGAGGGGGGCACTAAACTGCACTGAATTTGCGAGTCGCACAAGGGGTAAACACTATAGTTAACACTAGATGATACACTCGAAACATGAAAACCTCAGCCTATAAACAGTCTCAAAGTCATAGATGTGCAAAAACAATTAATATCTATGAATAGAAAATTCTTAGGGAGCCAAGGTAGGATTGACAAAATCAAAAGAACAGTTGAACTCCCTTGGGTAGGGAAAGAGTAAAATAGAGATAGTAAGAGCTTGATTATTTAGTGAAACTCAAAGCATTGAAAAAATGTGTGCTGTTGTGAATAATTTGGTCATTAACGCAGACAATATCTGGGTCTCTGATAATTTGGTTTATTTCCATAATCTCGAGCAAGTCCAATGTGTTGCCCTTGCTACAGAAATGCAACAATGGATGCAACACCAGATATTGTCTGCGTTAATGACCAAATTATTCACAACAGCACACATTTTTTCAATGCTATGAGTTTCACTAAATAATCAAGCTCTTACTATCTCTATTTTACTCTTTCCCTACCCAAGGGAGTTCAACTGTTCTTTTGATTTTGTCAATCCTACCTTGGCTCCCTAAGAATTTCCTATTCATAGATATTAATTGTTTTTGCACATCTATGACTTTGAGACTGTTTATAGGCTGAGGTTTTCATGTTTCGAGTGTATCATCTAGTGTTAACTATAGTGTTTACCCCTTGTGCGACTCGCAAATTCAGTGCAGTTTAGTGCCCCCCTCTGAACATTTTAACCCCAATTTTATAATTCATTGACAGATGTCTGGTGCCAGTCATTCTTCGGATACTCTGAGCGTCTAGTGACCACAACCTTTAAACTTTGTTCTATTGAATATTGACATACTCTCATCGATTTTTTAAATCCAATATCGAGTTTAGGTAAACCTAATTTTTCTAACAGCTGACATCCAAGTGATGTCATATCCGCTTTACCTACTCTCTTTCACTCTGAGACACGTGTGTGTAAAGTGAACATGGTGGTGATTCAGCACTATTTCTGTATTTTATATAAAAAAGTTCTTTTTTCATTAAAATTTTCAAAAACATTTTATTAATGATTTCGTAATTTATATATTACCATGGGCATAGCCCCTCTGGTATAAAAAATTTCAATTTTTTTTTTAAATTAACACGGAGCATGCCTCCAAAAATTTTATTTTAAATTTCTTTCTTCACAACTACAATGTTTTTCTAGAAAATCATCACCAAAAATAAAATGCACCTTTTTAAAATAATATATTTCCTATTCAATTCTTATATTTTCACAAAAATTTTCATTCTATAAATATACAAATTATAATTTTTCACATGTCCACCCAATTTCTGAGGTTCCTACTCAATTTTGGCTGTACTCATTAATTTGAGGCAACCATTTAAAGTTTTTATAGTCAACTCGATTATAGGTAAGTCAATGTTCACCATGATTCTAACTAGTTTTATAAAGATGAAATTCCTTCTAGTATCCCCTGAGGATGGACGTCTAGACGCCCGAAACATGTAGGGAGCAATAATTTTACTATTATTAAATTTGTGGAGGAAGACATTGTCGTTTTATTTACATTACTTAAACTCCACTGCAAGTATGGACTACTTTTTCAATTTCAATAAATATCTCTGTTATTATTGAGTTTAGCGATATGTAGTAAAAGAAAAATTTTCATTATGTTTTATTTTTGTATTAAATGATTATAGCAAAAATACCCCAAAATATCTTTTTGTTAATATCACGTGATCATGATGTTCAATTTTTTTTTGTCACCGCATTAATAATCAACACATAAAAATACAAATCTTTACTAATTTAACTTACGTCGCATCTCTTATAATAAGAAAATTAACAATAGTGCCGATTTCATTTTGAACAGGCTGTATACTTATTGGTAAATTGGATTAATCTCAAATTAACTTTTATTGAATCTTTGGGGTAATTATTATTTTTTTTTATGATAAGGCACAGCACTGCAGGATTAATCCTTTATGGCGCGCTGCGAGTGGTGCGTGTGCGCAGGAAACGATTTACGTTAGTCTTGAATCTTTTAAGATTATACTCGTTGGGGAATACGGCTTATTTTGCTGAGAAAATGTTTATACTCTTGGATCGATTCCGAAGCAGTTAACTGATAGTGGGAATAGCGATTTGGCTACCGCCACTACTGAATAACTAATCTGGAATCGATACAAGAGTTTAATAAAACATGTCAGTTATTGTAAAAATTTTGCGTTTGGTCATGGCCTACTGTTACAAATAAAGTAAGAAAGTAAAGAATATCAGATTTTGAGCTTGTTTTTCAAAATAGCAGGGCATCCCATTTAAAAAGACAAAGGTTTGGTTAATATCTAAAAAACTAACATTTTTAGAAAAAAAAACTGATTACGCCACGTGGGGTGCCTAAAAAGCGAAGTGTTTCAAAAGCACCTTGTAGGGTAAATACGAAATCAGTCATGACATATTTGACACCGGATTACATTAAAAGGAGCACAGTGAAACGAAAACCGCAACTCTCTATCTATGATAATAACTCCAGTACCCACTAAAAGTATCAAAAATGGGACACCCTGTAGAATGACATCATTTACACACAATACATTATCAATTAACCGTAGTGGCAAATTCGGAAATTATATTATAATTTGCTTTGGTTTACCTTTTGCTTGCCTTGTAATGCTTATTGGCAATTCGATCAATAATATTTATATTTGGCATTTTACAACTTCTTAAAATTATGGATTAAAAAAAAAATTCGGACTAATCTACAAAACAAATAATTAGTAATGTTTATGAGTTTAGTAATAATTATTACCTAAAAAAGTAAATAGTTCTGGGTAACTCTGACTAGGAACAAAGCTTGTTTGTCACTGTAGAAAGTAATAGAGAACATGCTTACTTCAAATGGGTAATACCCTGCCATACAGCTGCCATACTAGCTAGCTTCTCCGGGACTCTATCGCAGCTCATCCATTTTCTGTAATAGTTTTCCGCTGGTGGTCTTACTTGCATATCAGAAGGAAGTCGACCACCAAATGCGCTTAAAGTTGTTTTCTTTTTACTTGCCTTTATGTCTTTTTTTATTTCATTGTGCAAAACGGCACGTTTTGCTCTCTAAGATAAAGAAAAACTTTTTTAAATATAGCAGCTTTTTCAAGAAATGTCAGTAAATATCATAATCACTAATTGTTTACCTACATTTGGTAGGTTTCTTGCATCGGCAACCCTACTGGGTACCGATGGCATTTCTTTCACTTCAACTTTAAGAGATGTAGCAGAATTAGCGTGAAATCCGATTTCAAACATTGCTATTACCGCTTCTACACTGAGAGATAGTTCTTCATCACCACCTAAGTCCCTCAACCATACTATAAAATCTGTGGCAATCTATAAGAAAAAAATAATTTAATATTATTATAAGTAGCATAGCATGGTTGAAACACGAAATTATAGTCACTTAAATAGTGTTCATAATCGTTTATGTTGTAATTCACAACGGCATTTTTTAAACTATGAAGATAAACTAATAATTTTTACTTTTTCTGTAATAGCATCTGCTTTCTGATTTAGATTCATTTCATCTAAGGAGAGTGGTGGCAAAGTTCTCCATACTGCTGCTCTATTGGGTTTACGTTGAAAAAAATCCGTATACATTTTCGATTTCGGATAATTACCTACTTTAGCACTGAAAAAAAACAGAGAAAGATGTTACTAATAACATAAAAGTATGTAATTATTCTCTATTTTATATTACATCAAATACAACTATTACCAAAAGTACTCACTAAACTTTATCAAGTGATCCACTTCCTATTTTCTTTGTTATTTTCATGTCCTCAGCATTTTTCAATAATTCATCAGGATCCCAAATAGATCTATAATATTTTAAGATGAGTAGAGAATCATGTGAAAAATACCACCCGAGCAGTTCGCAGGGGTCACCTATCGCAATCAACAATAAGAGTAAAAGGTTAATCAGGCTAACTCAAGAAATAATGTGAAAACAATAATTTTATTCCGTATAAAATATGAAGAGACGATAACAATTTTGCTTGAAAAAAGTAAGCTGCAGCATGTCAGATCTGATTTCTTGTGTAAATAAAAACATAAAAATGGGTTAAGGGCTTAAAACTTGCTAACGAGAGATAATATCTCAAAGGGGTGAAAAGTATATCCACATCTAAGAAATGAAATACTTCTCATTAAATTTTAAAACCAAAAACTTCGTAACCGCGAGTCAAAGAAGAAATGAAAGTTATATCATTCATAAAGGAAATTTACTTATATTTTCTGCCGCAGAAATTAAAAAACCAGAAACTCCTTTTCCTCGCGGAATTATTTAAAAAGTTTTAAAAGGAGTATGCCTGTGATCTGTATAATGTGCGGGATTTTTTGAAACTATTTATAGTTATAGGATTCTACGTGTTAAACCCTATGACAGAGCCCATTATACTGCGGCAATTTAAATGAAACTTGGAAGAGGCAATGTTTAGGGTCTCAGGTTTAGGAAAATTTTATCAATGCGCCTAAAAAGTTCGAGAAATATTGTCAACTCTCACAAAATTCAATTGTGTATTGAAATTCCAACTCCCTGTATAGTTGGCCATACGGTCCTAAAGCTACAACGCCTGAGGAGGCAGGGCGGTAAAATGCATAAAAAGAGTCGCTATGACGGTGGCAAGATAGGCGTGCGTAATATATAATTTCTTTTTAATTATGTTAGCCTTAAATGGCGTAAAATATAAAAAACAAATACCTACTGATTTATTGGCAATTAGTGCCCTAGCTTCACTATGAATAAATTTACTTTTTGTATACTCATTCATTTTATGATTTTACAATAAACATCCGCGCTTGAATAATAATATGATTAATTATAAATTAAATATAATATTTTTAAACTCCGGCAATGCCTGTAAAATTTCTCAAGGTGTCACGATGTGCTTTCTATCCACACTATTTCAATATCATATATGATAAAAATAAACAAAACCATAAGTAAGGGACAGAAATCCGCGCTAATTATTTGATTTGGCAGTGCTAAAATGAATACTCATGCTTCAAAATGTGAACCAAACTCAAAAAACGTATTTTTGCAGATACGGCCGCTAGTCGTAGAAAGTAAACATTAGAGCTGTAATCCTTGGAGACAGAATAACTAAACCATTTTTCATAGAGGGTAACCCGAATACTGAAAAATATTTAGAGCTGCTCCAGTACCACGTTATTGAAGCAGCTTCGGGGTATGCGAATCAAAATGGCAGGATAATTTTTCAAATTGGGCATCAGCACTGTCACTGAGTTATTGACTGCCACGTTTCCAAAACGGTAGATTGGTCATATTGGGAAATTTAAATAATTGCTTTCGATATTTCGTTTCTACATTACTTCCATTGGGCAAATTTGTCATGAAAGAGCGTTAAATATCGTTAGAGAGAGACCAAACAATGTAGAAGAGCTTCGTCAGACTTATTTGAGGCTTTACAACCATGGTTTGAGTAAAAAAGCACTCTGTTATACAGTGTATGCGGTAAGTATATGGCATACTTTTGGCAGCGTATAGGGACGGTCAAAATAACCCTAATTTGTCATAGACAAAAGATTCCTAAGGTCCCCCTAATGGACATACACAGCCCCAAAGGGATATGCCCAACGACTTATCTTTTCGACTTCAAGTTTTGAAGCGACATGTATAATTTAATGAAATTTTAATATATTATGTAAAGCATATAGATTCACGAAACCATACTACAGTAGATGTTTAACGTCGTCAGGGAAGTAAGGAACGGACTTGCCACCACACTCGTTGGGCAAAAAGTTTGACAGGTGTCATTATACAGGGCTGAAAACTGTTTTTTAAATACTCTGGTCATTCCTCTTTAAAAAAGATATAGGTACTACATTTGTTTCGATAAAATTAGCCGTTTTCAAAGAAAATAAATTTTCTGTCTAACGCGTTATTGAAATAATAAATGAGAGTACCATACAATAAAAAACCAGTCGTTTTTATTTCGTTAACTTATTGATAACACTTTTTTGAATTGTCTGATTGATTAAGTACATAAAACTTAAGTAATGGAAGATTATTGCTATGGTAAATATGCTGACATACATTTAATTTATGGACAAGCATTCGGTAATTGTGTGGAGGCGAGAAGAATTTATTCTGATACATTTCTAAATCGACGGTTACCGCATCGAAGAACTTTTGAAAGGCTTGATCGTAGCTTAAGAGAAACAGGTATCTATTTAGTTTTTTTTTCCGCATCGTGGTGGAGAAGGACCTACAAGAAGAGCAAGGAACCCTCACTTAGAGGAGGAAATTCTGGATGAGATTGCTGAAAATCTCTCTATCAGTGTAAGAGAACTGTCGGTCCAAGTTCATGCGACAAAGTGGGTTGTTCCCGCTGATTAACCTGCAAGAGTCAACTATGCAAATTGGTTTTTGCAACGATTTAGTCAAAATCGTAATTCTACTAGTATTGATTTGTTCACGGGCAAAGCCGATTTCACCCGAGACGGAATAATAAATTGCCATTATTTTTATATCTGGCATAAAGAAAATCCCCATGCAACAATACAGACAAAGCACAAACAAAGGTTTATGGTTAACATGTGGGCGGGAATTATTGGGAATTATCTCATTGGACAGTTCTTTATTGAAGGTAGATTAAATGGTGTCATGTATTTGCAATTCTTGAAACAAAACTTAAACAGTTTACTAGAAAATGTGCCCCTTGAAATTAGACATCAGATGTGATATATGTACGACGGCACTTCAAATACTATTGGTATTCGATGGATAGGTCGATGTGGGCCTACTTTATGGTCGCCGAGGTCGCCCGACATGACTTCATTGGATTTCCTTTTATGGGGAAATTCAAAGAGGCTTGTATATTCGACGCCAGATCACACCAGGGAAGATCCAATATAAAGAATTACATACCATTTCAATGAAATTCGAGACAATCCTGGAATGTTGTTTCAAGTACAACGAGAATACGTCCGTCGGCTAGGAAATGTATAGAGATGCAGGGCGCCCATTTCAAAAATCTGCTGAAGTAAACAAGAAAAAGCAAATTTTTCACATTTTTAACATTCTTGGGTTTAAGTGATTTCCGAAATGTCAACCGTTTCAATACCTTTGTGCGACACACTTCGATTTGGAAATGTCAGAATAAAGTCTTACTGCATCCACACAATTGCCAAGTGCTTGCCAATAAGTTAAATACATGTGAGCATTAATGAGATGTAGTAATGACAAATTTTATTATTTTAATGCAAATACTTAGTTATGTTGTTATTCGATTAGTTACTGTGTTTAAATAACTTATGTTATTAAACTAAATTATTAAATAAATTTGGAAAGTCAATATTTAAACGTATTATAAAAAATAATTATTATCTTCGAAAACGGCTAATTTTATCGAAATAAATGTAGAGTACCTTTTTTAAAGAGGAATGACCACAGTATTTAAAAAGTCAGTTTTCAGCTCTGTAAAATGACACCTGTCAAAATTTTGGCCCAACGAGTGTGGTGGAAAGTGTTCCTGACTTCTCTGACGATATAAAACATTTACTGTAATATGGTCTACGTAAAATATTAAAATTTAATTAAATTATACACGTCTGTTCAAAACTTAGAGCCGGAAAGGTAAGTCGCTGGGTACTCCTTTGGGGCTGTGTATCTCCGTTAAGGGCAGTGCTCGGAATGGACCCCAACACACCGGAACGCCGTTCCGGTTCGTAAAAAAAGGTATCGATTCGTTCTGGTTCGTTAAAAAAAAGCTTGATCCGTTGCGGTTCGTGAATGATGTGTCCCCAAGCAAGATCATAAACGAATACTTTGAGATTTAAAATATCAGAATTAAACAAAAATATATTCCTCAGAAATACTTCAACATTTACTACATGGCAACATTGGAAACCCTACTACGTGACCTTGGGTTTGCATTGGCGCCGACGAATATTCTCGATCCGATTCGTTCGCGGACGCGCGTTGATATGACTCGATCGACAAGCCCAATTATTAGCTCAAACTACAGTGTGGCTTTAGTCTCCGTACTCGTGTCCGTATTGCTATAGTTAAAAATGAATCAGTTAATAAATTGGTTAAAAGAAAGGCCACACTCACCCGAAAAGGTAACACCTGCTGTTCAGGAAGAAGATAATTTTCCAAGTACCAGTAGTAAGCAAGATTGTAAAAGCATGGATATTGGTAATTTGCCTGTTTGCTGGACTTTGGGACAGGGTGATACATTTAAAACCAATAATAAATGGTTGATTGTTAAAAACAAGACCCTGGGTTGTTCAGATTTTAGTAAGGTACACTCTTCTTGTATCGATTAGTGCTTCTGAGTATAGGCAAGACCTTTTACTCTCATTTGTTTGTGGTGACGTTTTCGCTTTAATTAAATGAAATTAGTTTGAGAGTCTGTCGATGATTTCGTTTTTACTTCACATGAGAAAAGGCATATTTACGGTATAAAGCAGTCGCGGGGCAATTTGTATGTGCGAGGAAAGGGGATCGTGTATGGGATTGTGTGATTAGGGCGTTGTTTGAGAGGTCTGTGGTTTTATAGTGTTTGTAAGGAGTTTGTGTAGGTGAGATTGTATGGTGTCTATTCTTAGGTCTCTGTGCAAAAGTCTTGTTTGGGTGAAAAAGTTCGCATTGGTGATCAGTCTCAGAATGATATTTTTTGTGTTTAGTCACAGACATTGTGCACCACGGAGGTGCGCCATATAAAAGAACAGGCCTGATCATAGTTTTGTATACGTTAAGTTTAGTTTTTAGCTTAACTTTGCTGTTTCTATTAAGAAGGGGGTACAGCGCAGCCGCTTGTGCGTTTGCATTTTTGAGTCTATGGGTTGCATTAAGACTCCAGTTAATCTTTCTGTCAAAATGTAAGCCTAGATATTTAATATTGTCAGCGGTCGCTCCATTTTATGAGTGTGTTTTTGACTCTGACCCTAGTATTTGGGTTTGGGAGGTTTGTTCTAGCCTTTGACAGAAATATGGCCTGAGTTCTGGTGTCGTTTAGCCGAATTAGGTACACTCTTTATTCGCCGAAAGAGGAAGAAACTTGGGAAATTCATTACCATGGCAGCAATGTTCAGTTCGGGAGAACGGAAAAACTAAAGACTCACAGCAAGCAAGTTTACGCAAAAAAATGTTTGAATATAAAAAATCGGACGCTTATTTTAAAGCCGTGGAGATACTTAAGAAATCAAAGAAATGACGTATTGACTCATCTTTTGAAGAGGTAAACCGTGTTTACTTCACCACCACTGAAAGAGGTTTTAGAACAGTCTATAAGATAGCCAAAATGCAAAGGCCTCTAGTGGATCTTCCTACTGATGTTGATCTACAAGTTTTAAATAGCTTATTAATGGGTAAAATTTTACATTATAATAAAACCTGCCACGATATTGTTATTCATATTGCACAAGAAATGAAAAAAATTATTTGTAAAAATATCGTCGACGCTAAGCAGAAGATTTCGGTTTTGATAGATAAATCTACAACTCTTATCAGGAAAACTCACCCTAGTTATAGTAATAAGAACATTTTTCGAAGATTATCCAGGTAACGCCTATGTATTTAATCTTGACTCGGTAGAACTTACTGATACCACTTCAGAATCAATTGCAAACCAGCTTCTAAGTTGTTTATATATAAATATGGATTTGACCAGCTTTTCCTTGAGGAGAGTCTTATTGCATTCGCTTGCGACGGGGCGTCTGTTATGCTAGGTAAAAAAAAAGAGTTGCCAAGCGATTGCAAACTATTTTTCCAAAAAACTATTTTTCCAAAATTAGTAGTTTGGCACTAATTAAGCCACAGATTAGAGCTTGCTGTTAATGACTGCGTAAATGAAGTATGTGGTATAAATAATTTTAATACATTTATCGACAAGATATACAGCTTGTATAATCAATCCAGTGACGGCTCCTCAGGGTAGGCCTCTGAGGCCGCGCCTCACCCTCAATACCCCAATCTCCTCTCAAAAAATACAAAATGTTTTTTGTAAATTTATAAATTTTCAAATATAAATTCCATATGAAAAATAATTTTCATACTGCTTTACCGAGCGCCGCGCTATAAGTGACTATTTTATTCTGTAATTCTGTGGCTCTTACGAGAGTAGAGCAAAATAAAGACACAATAGCGGATGCACTGAGAGAAAATGCAGGCGTTAATAAAATTGTTTATAATGAAAACGTGCGTAAAAATCGCTTATTATTAACTTATTTAGTTGATGTTACTGTAACGTTAGGAAAACAGGAGTTAGCATTTCGAGGCCACAATGAAACGACATATTCATCTAACCGCGGAAATTTCAAAGAAATATTTACATGTTTAATAAAGAGAAATACGGAACTTACCGAACATTGTGCAAAATTTAGTAATATTTTTTCAGGACAGTCTAAGACTATTCAAAATGAACTGATTGGTTGCATACATGAATATATTCAAGAACATAAATATACAAAAAGAAATTAATGATACAGATTGTTGTTTTTTTGGCGTAATAGCGGATGATATAACGGAAAAATCTCAGTGTTCGATAACAGTTAGGTATGTAACAAACAGATCTTTAAAAGAAAGATTTTTAGGATATTTTGACGTCAGTGATGATAGAACAGCAGAGAGCCTTTTTCAGTTAATAAAAAGTAGTTTAGAGCCTTATGACATTAAAGAGAAATTGGTCGCGCAGTGTTATGACGGTGACAGTGTTATGGCGGGTGAAATAAATGGACTTCAAACAAAAGTTAGATCTATCGCGCCTTTAGCTTTATATACCCATTGCTGTGCCCACAGATTAAATCTAGTATTGCAACAGGGACCAAAACAGATAATTCAAAGTCGTATATTTTTTGCTACTTTATTAGGGATATCAAATTATTTTCACCGATCACCAAAACGGTCGTTTGCGCTTAATCAAATAGTTGGTAAAAGAATTCCGCGAGCTGTCGAAACGCGCTGGTATTCACGGTCTAAAATTTTAAATTTAGTGGCTAATGAATGGGATAATTTGATTTTAGTTTTTCAAAGTATCATTAATGATCCAAGTTTCGGATCAGAATCTATTAATGCCGCAAAAGGATTTCTTAAGCATTTTAATGATTTTGAATTTTGCCTTATAACATAAATCTATAAGGAAATCTTTAATTGCACCGATATATTGTCTCAAATTTTACAATCTAAACATTTAGATATAAATTATTGCTCCTCACAAATAAACTATGCCAAGTTAAGAATCAGTAAATTAAGAAACGAAAAAAATTTTAAATTTTTTTTTAACATTGCTAAAAATGCCACGGAGCTCCCAGTTAACACACGTAGAGGTAGAGGTCAACCTTCTAGCGAATCCGATATTTTTACGAATTATAAACAATTATATTTCAAAATAATAGATTGCATAACTCTTCAGTTAGAGACGCGGTTCGCAAGTTTAAATAACATAATTTTTCTTGCATTAGTCGAATCCACAAAATATGCGGAATATGGTAAATGCTTTCCCGACAACTTACTAAATGGTTTAATAAAAAATTACCCAAGTATTTTTGACAAAGATAGGTTAAAAAATGAGCTTTCTGTTTTGTATAGGGATGAACAGTTTTTAAATTTAAGTGTGGAAAAAAGTTTAGATATGTTATTTAAAAATTTTAAGACAATTTCTGTGAAAGCATATAAACTTTTTAATTTAGCTTTAACTATCCCTGCAACAAGTGTATCGGTCGAACGAAACTTCTCATGTCTCAAGCGAATTAAAACCTACCTAAGAAATACAATGACACAAGAACGGCTCTCCGGGTTAGCAATGATGTCAATAGAACAAGAGTTATTATTAAATCTCACTGCAGACCCACAATTTTCCGACCAAATAATAGATAAATTTGCAACCCTTAAAGATAGGCGCATATATTTAATTTACAAAAAGTAGATACATTTTTACATAGAAATCATTATTTTTTTTGTCCTTATGTAGGTATAATATATTATTGTTATAGCGCTAACCTAGTACCTACCCAAAGACTTTTTTGATACCTACGTGCATTGACTTTTTGATTTTGTTATTTCTTGATGACTTTATTTAGTTAGTAACTTTTAAAAAACAAATTAATGTTTTTTGGTTTTCACAACTTGCGTTAAATTTTTTTATTATAAAGTTTTTTTTTTGGCCTAAAATGGTTTTTACTTCAAATCTTATATTATTGTCAGTAATGTAATAGTCGAAAGCATGGAAACTGTCAAAATTCTGTGTTGTTATTCATGGTTTGCATTGGATTCCATGGTTTTAACTGCTGCGTCACTAAAAATAATATTAAGTTTGGAGTATAGTAGGGCTATCGGCGATGACCTCCATTTAAAAAAAGGTCAACGCGTCGCAGAATAATACCTGGAAATTTATTCATGTTTAAACGAAATTTACCTTTTCAGGGCACCCACTTCCACCTGGATTTTTGTCTCTATTTCAAATACCTATCTAGTAAATATTTATTTACATTGTAACAATTTTATAATTAATGAATGAATATTATTTATATATACCTAATTATTATATAAAATGAAGCAAAAACGTTTTAGATATTATTTTATCAAAAGCAACTTAATTTAGCTAAATTCGTAATATTTAAGAAAGTTTGACCCTGACCTTGCAAATTGAATATTTTTCTCGTGAAACCTAGTATTTCAAAATAATTATATTACTGGTTGAATTCCTAACTATTCATTTTAAGCCAATGACCTTGAAATCGCGAAAAATTTTCGTCTGCGGCGCTATCTTCTAGCCTCGCCCCCTTATACACCCACGAGCCGCCACTGAGTCAATCTCCAAAAAATCAAAATGAACTCAAGGAAGTAGCAGCTACTCTGAAGACTCAGCTTTTGAAAATTGGAAGGATCTTATCAGTCCGATGTGTTGCTTCGAGTAAAAGAACAGTTAAGGCCACTATACAAAACTATCAAGCTCTTTATTTGCACTTTGATAATACTTCTACCGATCCAACCAGAGATGCAAGAAAAGAGCAAAGTACAGTAGTTTAAAAAAATACATAAGTTCCACAGATTTTGTAAAAAATGTTTCATTATTTGCTGATGCACTTGATGATGAATTAGCAGATTTATCAGAACAGCTTCAAAGGCCAAATATAAATCTAGCAGAAGCGGATAGGGCTGTGCGCGTCACAATAAGAGTTTTAGAATCTATGGCTACCACACCAGGGCCAGAGTTTGCTGCTGCATTGCGCTCAATTCAAGAAGCTCACTCGTATAAAGGCATTTAGCTTCACGAAGGAAATGTTGTACCTATAAATCCCGCTTAGTTTTTTACGAGTTTAGCGAATAATCTAAGAAACCGTATGATTTCAGTTTCATCATCAAATATAAGTTCAACAGGTAATGACCATGAGCTAAATGTTATAACATACATGAATTTGTTAAAGAGCATTAAAGTTTTGGACCCAAAAAACCGGCCAAAAACGAGTGATCGCGCAACTATTGATATCCAACATGGAGATAATGAAGTGAGGAATACGTGCAAACTATTCCATTTAAACGACTATGCGCATCAAATAATACGTGGATTTAGATCAGCGGAAGATATAGCCAGCCGAAAGAGAATACATAGGATAAGCGATATGATTGCTTGTGGAAATTGCTATAGTCTAACAAGTATTATTGAAGATGGATACTTGAGCCTGCCCTAGTTCCGTAGTCAATAGTGTTTATGTTATTATTCCACAAATATTTGAATAAATACGACTACTTGATTTTTTTTTTAAATTTTGAATACATATGCCAAAAAATGTGCGTTCCGGTTCGTAAATGAATTCATTTCGAGCACTGGTTAAGGGGCACTTTAGGAAAAATTTTCTCTATAACAAATTAGGACTATTTTGACCTCCCCTATACGATGTCGAAAGTATGCTATATACTTAACGGACACCCTGTGTAAAAGTGAAAAAAAATAAATTAAATAATTAACTTTAAAAACAATATTGGTGTGCGGCTCACGCTTGTAACAATGAGGTACATAAAACTTTAACCTGTATCTCCATAAGTCGACTGGTTCAAACTTGTTAAAAAATTGGAAAATAAAATCCTTATTGCAAATTTACTGCATTATTTCTTTATTAAAAGACTAACAATATTCCTCCTCTCTTCACCCTAGCATGGGCTACAACATTATACTAACAAGACATGTCAGTTAAAACACTTTTGACAACAATTAACAACTTTTTAACGTAATGGCTTTCTTCCCTCACGGAGCGACGACTTATCTCTTTAGATTTCTACCTGACACTGATTTGTTTACACTTCAGAATATCATAATAACCCTATTTAAACACCTTGACCATACAAATATTATCACGTCGAACCCAAGAGGCAACGTCTCTACGTCAGTCAACTATCGATCGGCCAATCAACAGCTTATTCTTGTTGCTACGCACGTAGGTTTGTGTCGTAGTTATATTTGCGTCGCGGGATGCTATCAAATCAAGCAAAAGGCAAAGGTGTAAACGTGCCGATGTCGACTCTTTTTTGTGCTTGCTTCGCTAACTGCGGCTTATTCTCAAAATTACAACGTGGAAGCTAATATTATTTGATAGATTTAGAGAATATTATTTAGATTTAACATAGCAGACAGTCTTTGTTTGCATAATAGGATTTAATTTGAACGTATATTTTATAGATTTGTACAACGATGCAACCACTTTGATATGCGGTGTTGCCATTTATAATGCATTTGATTAATGTACTTTACTATTTATTAGCATTTAGTTGTTGAAGAAAAACATCGTACTTTAGCACGAATGCGACGTTGCCGCTTGGCTTAGTATTACATTACATTACATTTTATCCCATAAGATTGATTTCAACATTTTTACTTTATTTTCCTACTGGGTCACGACATAAATATGAAGTGTTTCCCAACTAATTGGTAAGATACTTCATGAATATTTTTGTTAATAATTTCTTTTTACACGCTCATGTTTATTTGTGCTCACCTAATACTCGCTCGTTTATCAGTACGAATACTTTCGGCTTTTGTCTCTGTTTGAAAGAGTTTTGCCAATGTATCCAGTGAATCGGTTTGCTTGAGTTCTTCTTTAAATGATCGATCTTGCGTTGATAGTATATTTAAGATTCTCATAAGGATTGAATCTGGAAAAATTTGCTCTAAAATGCTTTTCTGCATGTCAGTAGGCTAAAAAAATCGTTATGATCATGAACGTCCGAACACATTTGGTAGGAGAGGTAGTAACCTGAAAATTGTTATAACCAGGTTGAAGTTATACGCAACTAGACAAAACATAAGAAATGCAAGTTTTTGATTAGAGTAGTGGTTTACGAGCTATTATTGTTTAATGCACACTTCCAGTAGCTTTCAACCAAATTTTGTCTAAAAGACTTTGGACTAGGACAAGGTTCGTCGGGATGCCTAACATTGAATTTAGTGCATGCTTTTCTTAAATTCACCAACATGCAAAATAATTAACTCAATGTTCTCTTGAGGTGTAATACGATCAATTTTATATTAGTTATATCACGAAACTTTAAAATCTCGTGGTATAAGACAAAATTTTAAAATTTCGGGTTATAACTCGAAAATTTAAAGTAAAATTTCGTGTTATAAGACGAAACTTTAAAAATTTCGTGTTATAAGTCAAAATTTTAAGAAATTTTTGTTTTAATATTTAATGTCGCCCCTCTACGCCTATGGCCGAAAGCGCTCTGCTAATTATTAATTTTGAAGATTATATACTTAATACACAAAACGATTGTTGTTTCCCTCTTAAAATGGAATTTAGTTTCGCACAAACAGTGTTAATATGGTATGACCAGTCCAAATATTCATTAATGTAAACCCCCAAAAACCTTGTCTGTTCAGAAAGGGGCAGTATCACTTCACCACTTTCAAAGTTTCCTCAATTCTTGATAGCCTGGTTCTAAATAAGACACAGCGACAAACCATTTTGTCTACACCGTATTTTTACTTCATTAAAGACTATTTTACTATTTTCCAATAAATTAGGAAGATTATTCTTTCCTGTCAATAAAGATGTATCATCAGCATATTTTAAAATACTTTTAGAAGGATCTAATAATTTTTTCTACGACCATTGCACAATACAGGTATACCATATGCAATTTTGATAAAGTTATGTTAGTCATAATCCACAAAGTGAGTTATAGCAGTTGTGATATGAGCTCATAACCCAACAGTCCTGTCATCATAACCCAACAGTCTTGTCAGTATTCGACCAATCATAATATCGAATATTAAATTAACAGTTTTAAGCGAATAGCGTATTTAAACAAAAGGTCGCGGCTGCCATGGAACACCAATGTTCTGTCAAAAGGTAAAATGTCAAGGAATATTTTTGTGACAGTAATTATTTTATTACATATTAGTCAGTTTATTCTTATAAAAAAATTAGTTTAAGTGACGAAGAGGACATTATTTGCACACCACCAAATATTCTGCAAGCAGCTAAAACTACATCTCAAGAGTTATTACCAAAAATATCCCGAAAAAAGTATGAAATAATGTATAAAATGAGTTTATGGGATGGCGAAGCGAAAAAAACGTAGTCTTTCTCCGAAAACGTTTTACTGGCTTATTTTTGAGAGCTGGCAAACAAGTATAAAGATTCGACACTATGGACACAATATTCTATGCTAAAAACTACTCTGGTAATTAACAATAATGTTGATATTAGCAAGTATGGCAAATTGCGGGCATTTTTGAAGCGAAGATCAGAAGGTTACATTCCGAAAAAGGCCAAAGTTTTTACACCTGAAGAAATAATAGCTATTTATGCCATCAGTTACGAAATGCCTAATTTTGTGTAACGCGTGAGATTTTTGCGGAACGAACGAAGTGAGTTTCGCAAAAACTCACAAGTTACACAAAATTTAATTTCGTAACGTATTGCATACAAGATTTTTTCTAATTTTGAAGAAAGTAATAAAAAAATAAAATTTAATATAATTGATAAAAATTTGGAAAACATAAATTTAGTTTTTCTAATTTTGACATATAACTGATGGCATAAATAGCTATTGTTGCTGTTACTTCATGTTAGTTGTCAGTTTGACATTTTGTAAAAAAGTCTAGACGGAAGGTTTTTATCGAGATTGATATATTTTTAGTTTTATTTTTAAAAAATGAGTCATTCAAGTTCTGAAGAGCTACCAAGCGATATTGAAGAGGCAGCAGGTAATGCTCTATTATCAGTAATTCCCAAAAAGTCAAAGGCAGTTTATGATTTGGCATACGAAAAATTTGTTACGTGGTGTGATGAGAAGAAAATTAAACATGTTAATGAGAAAGTTTTACTTGCATATTTTGAGGGTAAGAAAGATCTAAAAGTTTCCACATTATGGACACTTTACTCAATGTTAAGGTCTGAACTAAATCTGAAAAGGAATATTGATATTAAAAAATATACAAATTTGGTAGCATATATTAAAAGGCAAGCGGACGGGTACAGTGCTAAAAAGTCAAAAGTTTTTATTAAAAAAGATTTTGCCAAATTTTTATTGGAAGCTGATGACAAAGAATACTTAATGGCTAAGGTTGCAATGATAATTGGAATGGCAGGAGCATGCAGAAAAGCAGAATTAACATTTCTTCCAGTTGAAAATGTTATAGACGAAGGAAACCATTTTCGTGTTGATATCCCACCTTCAAAAACAAAAGTTATACGGCAGTGTGCAATTACCACTGGAGACATTGAAAATACGAATCTTGTTGAAATATTAAGAAAATATATTAAGTTGCGTCCCCAGATTCTTAAACACAACAGATTTTTTGTAAAATATGCGAATGGAAAATGTACCAGAAATCCTGTGGGAATTAACACATTTAGCAGCCTGCCAAAAGTTATTGCACAATTTCTTGGTCTTTCAAATCCTGTTCTATATACTGGCCACTGCTTCAGAAGAAGCTCTGCCACTTTCCTAGCAGACAGTGGCGCTGATCTTTTAAAATTAAAGCGGCACGGAGGTTGAAAATCTAGCTCTGTTGCGGAGGGATATGTTGAAAATTCCATGAATAATAAAAAACTTATAACGCAAGAAATATTTGGTGAAACATCTAATGCAATGTGCGTCGCTTCCCAAATAACAGCAAGTTCGAGCAATGAAAAAAATATGTCGTCGGGAATTAATTTGAATAATTGCAATAATTGTGTTATCAATATTTATAATAATTAATTAATTTATAATTTATGTTTTTAACTTGTATTATAACAGTTTAATAAATAGAATAATTCTTTTTGTCACTAATTTTGAAATACATTTTTCGTCACCAATTGCATAAAATTTTACTTTATGCAACTAGTTACAAAAAGTAAGACATTTCATAATGTCAATCAGTTTTAAAAAGTGTCACTTTATATGTCAAAATTAGAAAAATAAATTTATAAAGGATGCACCTGACAAGATTTACCTTGCAACAAAGGTAAGAAATTTATTAAGTTGTCAGAATATAAGAAGTAAGAATATTTTAAACAGTTTATTTATTTGATTTTTAACAAAATTTTAAACACAAATTAATAATGGGAATTTAATTCAATAACTTTTAATTTAATTTTAGGTAGCACTAATTATGGGAATAATGGGAGCCTGTAGATCTCAGGAATTATATTTAATGAACATTAAAGATATTCAGGACCTCGGTTCAGCGCTAATGGTAACGATTCCGAATACAAAAACAAAAATAACACGACGCTTTACTATTACTGGAGATTTATATAATATTTGTAAGAATTATATAAGCCTTAGCCCCAAAAATGTAGCCATTTCCTCATTTTTTATTAATCACCAAGCAGGCAAATGCACAAGTCAAAGAATCGGAATTAATAATCTTGGAGCAATGGGCAAAAAAGTGGCTGAATACTTGAAGTTACACAATCCTAATCTTTATACAGGACATTGTTTCAGAAGGTCATCTGCTACAGTATTAGTAGGTGCGGGCGGTAATATTACAGCGCTTAAGAGACACGGGGGTTGGAAGTCAACCGCCGTTGAGGAAGGCTATATAGACGATTCATTGCAAAACAAATTAAATACAGCCAATCTAATTGCTAATTATATAAATTATGGTGTACCATCTTCGTCGTTTTCAGCATCAACACTCAATGTAGAAAAAACGATAACCACAGAAGAAAAGGTTAGTTTTGGCTTAAGTACAAATACAAACCCAACATTAAGTTTTGCTCATTGTTCAAATATTACAATAAATTTTAATAATTGTAAAGAGGTATTAAAATAAATACTACATTGGTTACACATTATATGTATTGTCTTTATTTTTCATCTAAATCTATGTACTTTTAATTCTAAGTGAATAAAATATAATAAATTCTATAAATAACAGTTCTGTGATATTTTTGTTTAACCCTGTATATTGGTCATAGAAAAAGCATAGTATTTTACTCGCATGTAATAACTATAACTACTATTACATGCTCATCAAATAATATACTATATACTAGTCAATTTTGGGCTGAACAAAACTTGGCATCTCGTGGTCCTAGTAACAAATTATTTAAAATAAATAATGGAAATTTTTTAAAATGTAATATAGAAATGATAGCAAAATTTGATCCAGTCATGTCTGCACATACTAATAGATCTCAAAAAAATATTCCACTTTACCTTGGAGATAAAATTCAAAACGAAACCATTAAATTAATAGGTGACAATATAAGAAATATTATTTTAAACGAAGTTAAAGAAGCAAAGTATTTTTCTATATTACTTGATTGTACTCCTGATGTGAGCCGCCAGGACATTGATTCACCCACTTTTAAGTAAATTAAAGCAATCCAAACCGTTTGGGAAGATTGTGCATAAATAGGTCATTACATGTTGCCAAGTTTTAATAGATTTCACTGAAATTTCCATAAAATTTGCCGAAATCGGCATATCATTAAGGGCCTTTTCACCCTACGGCACCTGTTTTACTTAATTTGGCAACGTAGGTAGGAAAAACCCATGTCTAAAGGCGCTCGCACGCTTTTTATCGGCTCTAACCAACGTTCAGTATCGTAGACAAGTTTTAATCAAGGGGATATTAGCAATTCAGTTTTATTATGTTTGCTTAAGATACGTTAATTTAAAAAACAATAAATTTAGTGTCGAAGAACGTTTTTTAACATTTCGTCCTATAAGTGATACAACAGGTGAAGGTTTAACCAACTTTTTACTAAGAACTTTGGAGCCCTATGGTTTAGATATTTATAATATGCGCGGCCGAGGTTATGATAATGGTTCAAATATGAAGGGTAAAAAACATCAAGGTGTACAAAAAATAATTTTAGACATTAATCCACGAGCAATGTTTGTACCTTGTTGTAACCACAGTTTGAACCTTGTCATAAACGATGCTGTGAAATCCAATATTTCTAGTATACATTTTTTTTTCAACTGGTTAAGAATTATATAATTTTTTTTCTGCTTTAACCAATCGGTGGTCTGTTTTGAAAAGTAACATTTCAAGGCTGACATTAAAGCCTTTCAGATACTAGATGGTCTAGCAGAATTGATGCAATAACCCCTCTGAGATTTCGGTTGGGCGAAATTTACGATGCTCTTTATGAAATTTTAACCGGAAATAATTTTGACAATACTACAAAACATCTAGCTACCTCCCTAGGTAAAATCATTAGAAATTATAAGTTTGTGTGTATGGTAGTCTTGTGGTACAAGATTCTAAGTAAAGTGGATGTTGTTACTAAGATTCTGCATTCAAAAAAATTTAATATTTCCCAGGCTTGCGAAAGTTTAAATGACCTCAATGAATTTGTAAAACAATATCGATCTCACAAAGGCTTCACTGACTTATTAGTAGATGACAAAGAACTAGCTTCTTGATTAGAAGTTGATGCAAAATTTATATCGGCAGAAATTTTAAGGCCACGAAAGATTGAAAAACAATTTTCTTACGAAGGTGACGACCAGCTGATTGAAAATCAAGAAATGAAATTTATAGTAAATTGCTTTTTCGGAATGCTAAACATTACTCTTTCATCCGTACATGAAAGATTTAAACTATAATCGTGTCATTCTGATGTTTTTAATTTTTTTGTGGAATGTTGAGAATTTCGGCAAATATTCTGACCAGGATCAATTTAATTTTTGTAAAAAGCTGGAAGAAACCTTAACTGACAAAGATCGAAACGAGAAAGATATAGACGGAACAGAACTTTTACACGAATTAAAATTTCTACAAAATGGCGACAAAAATGCGACGTCTGTAGTAGAAACACTTAATTACATTGCAATAAAATAACCTAATCCGCTCATTTCCAAATATTACAATTGCATTGCGCATATTATTAACCATTCCAGTTTCTGTAGCTAGAATGGGCCAAGAGCGGTTAGAAAATCTTGCTATTATTTCTATAGAGTCTGACTTTTTCGAGCAACTCAAAATGGAAAATTTTGTTAATGAATTTGCAAAAAGTAAAGCTAGAAAAGGCCAATTTTTGTAGAACTTCTCCATCATGTATCATGATCATGCATTATCTGTGTCAAAACAATCGCTATTTTATTTTTTTTTTTTTTTAATATTTTGGATTAATGTTTTGTAACTTTGATACTGTTTTTGTTTTGTTACTGTTGTTTCGTATTCTATTAATACTTTTTGTGTACTTTCTGTTTGTCACAAATAAATATAGACATTAGTACTAAAAAGTATAGAGTTTTCTTCAAAAATTTCAACGATCAACTATGAGAGAAGGGTGGTAATTTTAGCTCAATATTATAATATTGGTTAAAGGCGCCTATCATTGTTTCGCACGACGGCGCCGAAAATACTTAGCGCGTCCCTGACTTCAATTCATCATAAACCCAAAAAAGATGATATAGGTATGGCATTATTGAAGTATTGATCCTGGACTGTGGCGTATATTATAAGATGTTCGGGGATTGCCGCAGTTGTTGCAATTGTTAAATTTTATTGTTTGTTACGTGTTTTCTACTTCAGGGGGTAAAATAATATGTTATACATACCTTCAAAAAACTAATATATAAAATACACGTATTGGTGTTTATATCTAAAAATTTCTTTATTTTTACGTTTTTCTAGGTCACGCTATCGAAACGTAGAAGTGTTAATATTCCAAAAGAGGGCGTGCCACCAATAAATTTTTGCCTGCAGTGCATTTCTTAAAATAGAAAGACAGTTGGACCCCCGCCCCCCGTGTTACAATCCTAAATACGCCACTGATCCTGGTCGAAATCCGGATTACACAAGTGATAGTATATTATTACTTTCGACATAAGCTCTAAGCTAACTTTCCATCAGTTGCTTGACTTGAAATTGCTAATTTTAAAATAAAAATGAGATTTTGGTGTTAGTTCGGCTGTTAGTAGTAGAAAAAATTCTATATATACCTCGGTTAAGAAGGCCATTATTGACCTCGTACATTATATCCCTCGGCGCTACGCGCCCCAGGTTATTATAGTGCTCGGTCAATAATGGCTCACTTCTCACACCAGGTATAATATAATATATGCTTGACGAATTTAGATAAGACTGGTAATAAACAAATAGGCCTCAAATCAGTCAAATGTTCGGGAGTTTTTGAATAGGCGTGATCAGAGCGATTTTCCACGCAAAAGGAAATACACTATTTAAAAAAAACCTGTGTGAATAATATTTATTGAATGTAGCAACATGTGTGGGCAACAAAGTTTAATCAAAATCGTCGAAGGGCCATCAGTGTTTAATGTATGTCAAAGCATACGTGACGAAATTAAATGAGAATTGGGAATTGCACAATCTATTCCGCTCGTAATAATCTAACATTTCCGGTCCTGCCCTAGTCTCGGTATACTGTCTAAAAAGAAGTTATTAATCTGATCCGTGTTAATACGAATATTTGGACTGGTATTTAAAATTATATTATTGATGTTAAGAGTCTTTAATTTCTTCTACAGCCCTTTTTGGTTGTTGGTTCGTGCACTATGCTCAAAATATGCTATTTTTCGTTATTGGTAATATGATTGGTAAAATTTCCAAGTTGTTTATAATGGTTAAAGTGTTCAACATTTTTTGTTCTTCTTGTTTCACTCTAGCCTTTATAAACTTAATATCATCTGTTAGATAAGGTGCTCTTTTTTGTAATTCCGGATATTTTTAAAGGTCCTGCAATTCCCTTTATAATGATGTAAAATTCATGTACTTCAGTTCAGTAGTTTTGGAGATTTATTGATTTAAAGCTTAAATAAAACTCTAATACATCATCATTAGTGGAGATCAATACATTTAGTAGCAAAGAAGTGTAAAAATGAAAAATGAACTGACCCGTCAGCCAAGTAAATGTTGGAAATGACCACCATGACTCTCCATGCAGTAATAAAGATTTTGCTCAAAACGTTGCCGCACATTTTGCAATATTTAAGGAGTAATTTGAAGGCACTCATTCACAGTTCTTTGTCGCAAATCTTCTAACGATGTTGGCTGAGTAGCATAGATTTTGCTTTTTAAGTGACCCTGCAGAAAGAAATCCAAAGGTGATAAATCTGGCGATCTTGGGAGCCATTCAATGGCACCTCTTCTATCAATCCATCGACCTGGAAACGTCTGATCTAAATATTGTCTAACACGTAATGCGTAATGTGGTGGGGCACCATCCTGTTGGAACATCAACCTATTCGCAATGTACCGCCGATCATTCTGATTTTCAATTATGGCTGTTAATGCAGGATCTATGGCGTCTTGCAGTAATTCCAAATACATTTCACCGGTCAAATTTCCAGGTAAAAAAAAAGGACCAACTAAATGATCGCCAAAAATACCAGCCCAAACATTTAATTTTTGTGGCTGCTGTGTGTGTACCTCACGATAAATTCTGGGATTAGAATTGGACCAATATCGGCAGTTATGACGATTTACTACTCCATTTAAGAAAAAGGAGCATTCGTCGGAAAAGCAAGTGTTGAATAGAAAATGTTCATCGTTTATGATTCGTTCACTCATATCTTCACAAAATTGTAATCGCCGATCAAAATCGTCTTCATTAAGTTCTTGTACAAGGTGAATTTTATACGGATGAAAACTATGGGCCTTTAGAATCAGTTGGATACTACGTCGACTAACACCACACACAGTATCCAATTTGTGGGTACTTAACGTAGGATCTACATAAACTTGCCCTAAAACCCCCATTTCCATTGCTTCGTTCCTTATGGGATTTTCAATGTTGCGTTTTTTATTGGCGACTGACAGAGTTTCCCGAAATTTAGCTACAAGTTCTAGAACATATTTTCGATGCACGTTACTGTTCTCATGTCGCTCATTAAATATTTGTGCTGTTCTATTAACGCACTGATTATTTCCGAAAAATATTTCGATAATTTCAACCCTTTCTGCCGTGGAATATACCATGGTTAATTTATGTATAAAGCGTTAAAAGGTATTTTAACAAAAAAGTTTGGTCGAATCAATCGCAAACTATGTACTAAATTCCTATTTAAAATAAGTACGAGACATTCCCTTCTTATCTTTCTTCAAGAAACAAGTTCTTTTGCCACAATGATAAACAAACCATAGGCGTAGTGAAGAAAAGCATTTACTTATTAAGTAAATGCTTGTACTCAATTTTTTTCTGAAAGTAGTACATCATTATAAAGGGAATTGAACTACCTTTAAAATAAGGTATCACTCGACCCCCATTTCCATTTAAGATTTTAGGGGTGGTGCCACCCCCGCCCAGGGGGCTGCACGTGTTAACGTGATTTTTTGCCAATTTTGTGTCCCCCTCGAAAACAAAATCGACGGGTCTGAGCGCTTTTCCAAAAAAGAACTGAGCTGCCAGTACATGACTCTGTTTCGTTTTCGATGCGCCACCCTGTATATATATTATAAATATATTATAATATTATTAAAAGAATTACAATTCTTATGATGAGAGGATATGGCGATAGGGTCAGGTCTTACGAAGAGGTTAAAAATCTATTTAATGACGCATTTCCAAACCGAAATCCAGTTTCAAAAGCAACTGTTCTAAAAACTGTCCGACGGTTCGAAGAAACTGGAAATTGTAGGGATAGGCGACGATCAGGACGACCAGCAGTAGTAGATGAAGAGAAAAGTTCAGAAATTTTACAACATGTTGTTGAAACCCCTGTTTCTTCATTAAGAAAAATTTCTCAAGTAAGTGACGTCTGCTTCAAATCCGTCTATAACGTTTTAATAAAACATAAATATCACCCTTTCAAAATACATGTAGTTCAAGAGTTATCAGAAGATGATAATGAGCGAGGAATTGAATTTTGTGATATTATCATGTCAAGATTTGACCAAAATAACCAGTCTTTCAAATTTATAGTATTTTCGGACGAAACAACATTTAATTTTATGTTAAATGGTAAAGTCAATAGACACAACTGTAGGTTTTGGGCAAATGAAAATACCCACTGGATGAGAGGTGATCATACACAACGCCCTGGAAAATTAAATGTGTGGGCTGGGCTTCTGGGTAACCACAAGATCGGTCTATTTTTTATTTATGGTAATTTGACATCACAACTATACCTTGAGCTCTTGGAAACGCAAATAGTGCCTACTATACGAAATGTGATGGGTCCAAATTATGCAAGTACATTCTTCCAACAGGACGGAGCTCCTCCCCATTTTGGTCGAAACGTTCGCGAATTTTTGAGCAACACTTTTCCGAATAGGTGGATCGGTAGAGGGAGTATAATCAAGTGGCCACCTAGGTCCCCTGATTTGTCGCCTAACGAATACTTTTTATGGGGACACTTGAAGAACAGAGTTTATACCACAGAACCTCAAGATTTAGCCGATTTGCAACGTCGAATTTTGGACGAATTTGAAATAATAACGCCAGAAATGATTTACAACAAAATTGAAAAATTTTATTTTCAATTAGCACACTGTCAAGCTGTACAGGAAAAACAGTTTGAACATTTAATATAAATAATATTTTTTTCTAAATTGTACTCGATATTTCGAAAACTACTGATATTTGGAACAAAGTATGTTATGCCAAAAGTTTAACAAATTTAAAGAAACTATAAATAAAAAAATATACAGGATGTTACGTCGAAAAATATAAAATCGTTCAAATTCCAGACAAACTAAAAAGCTGGCAACAACGCCAATATCGTCATTCGGTGCGTCAGATCCTCTTGCACAACTGTACCAAATTTGGTTTATATCGGCCAATAAATTGTGATGTTATTAAGGCGTTTCCAGACTTTATACGCACACTGTATATTAGTGTATATGTTCATCATCAGGGGGGATACAGTGATCGACCAGAGTCGTTTTGCTAATTAATATAAATAGGTATAGGTTTTTGCTGAATTGTGACCAGTGGTTCGAACTCTTAAGTAGTCAGTAATGTAAAGCAATGCTTAATTAAGACCAGTTTTAAGAAAAGGTGAAAATTGTTGGAAGGTTTTTGTATTATATTGATGCGAAATAAAAGTAATGAAAAATAGGAAGTTTAAATTTTGTTATAGTATAGTAGAATCAAAATGGTAAAGAATTGCGGTCGAATTAATGTTGTAAAATAAAGGTAGAAAGTGGTAGAGTTGACATTGTTATAAGATGATTGTATTAGTAAGATTATTGATGTGAAATGAAAATATCTGATGCTCGAGAAGTTATGGAAAATTTTTAATGTTGGTATGATATAGTACAGTAGAGGAGATGAAAGTCTAAAGCCAAATTAGTGCAGAAATGAAGGTAGAATGGGGTGAAAGTGAAAATAGCTATAAAATAAAATGTGGCAATTGTAGAACATTTAACAAAGAACAAGGAAGAAGAGATCTGCAGGGTTACTGGTGTAAATAGAACTAACTGGAAACACTTACATGTCAGAAGGTATTGATAGGGGGCGTTAAGGGCTAGACAGTAGTCATTTGTGTCTAATAATGTGAGATTATCCAAAAATTGGAAAACTAGTTGGAAAAGACCACGTTGTCAGGTTGATGATGGACATGTACGGAGTGGGAAAAAAAGTCGCGCATAATGCCTGTAACTTTTGAATTACCTCGTGTACGAAAAAGTGACCTTTATGAAAGTTGTTCAGTAAATTATTCCCCACATTTCTAGCTGCATGAATTTTTTTTGTCATTTCTGGTTTGGTTGCCATAGAAACCAACTTACTTTTTTTAGATGCATGATTGCATATTTGGATTCTACTGGGAAAACTCTAAATTTCTTGTATTTCCAATTTTTATCTATTTAAAATTGTAATAAACTTTGTTATAACAAAATAAATAGCCTAGAAAATTGAACAAACTTAACATCGGAATAATAAACAAGTGAAACCTTTTCAGTGGATCAGGTGTTTAAAATGACCACCATTTTCTGCTAAGCAGAGCGCCAGTCGATCCCTGAACCCGTCCACAATCTTTAAAAGGAAGTCCTCTGGAATGGCCCGAATTTCAGCACTAATTCTGACATTTAAAGATTCTAAGTCATTAACGTAGATTTTGTTCTTAAAGTGTCCTCACAAAAGAAGTCGAGCGGGGTTAAGTCCAGGGATCGCGCTGGCCAGTCAATAGCACCTCTTCTGCCTATCCAACGTCCTAAAAATTGTTCGCTCTGTTCGTTTATGCCATTACTTACACCCGGTAAAACCATTCGGCAAGAAGGAATTAAGTGATTCCTGAGGATCAGATATTTTTCGCCATTCAAATTACCATCTATAAAAAAAGGTCCCACAATATGCCCGCCCAAACATTAACTTTTTCGGGCCTCTGAGTATTACCTTCTTGGAACCAGTGAGTATTCTTAGCAGACCAATAACGATAATAGTGTCTTTTATAGCAATGCCATCTAAATAGAAAGTAGCATCATTCGAGAAAATGATATTCGTTGTGAAGTTATTGCATCTATCCATCATCTGCTCATAAAATTCAGCTCTTCTATCAAAATCGTCCTCGGTTAACTCGTGCACCAACTTTATCGTGTAGGGATGCAACTTCTCCTGCTTAATTAAATTTTTCATTACTGATGAGACACAATAAAGTCCGTTGCCTTTGGCCTGGATAATTGTGTTGGATTTTCATGTATTGAGAGCATGACATCCAAAGCTTTGTCTCCCCCGGTTGCTGTTTTCGGTCGACCTGATCTAGCGGCTCCCTAACACTGTCTGTTTCTCGAAGTTTCTTTACCTCTCGACACACCGTTGACTGATTTATTGGATATAATTAATTGAAAAGTTGACAAACCTGATCTTGCAATCTCTTCATATTTCCTTAACCGCTCATTATTAAAATTTCAACTCGTTGTTTCTCATTCATATAAACCATAGTGTAAACAAATTAGAAATCAGACAACAGAAAATTAAACAGGAACTCAAAATTGACAACTTTTAGATCGCTGTCATGAAAACACCTTGACTCAACTGGTGGGTATTAGGTAGGAATAATTATAATTAGGAAGTTTTTCATTTTTGAGCTGTCATTATCTTGGAAACGCTTGCAGATAGGTAAAGATTTGGAATACAAAAAAATCTGAGTTTTTCCAGTATAATACAAATATGCAATCATATGCAGGATGTTCCATAAAAAAAGTAAGTTAGTCTCTATGGCAACCGAACCAGAAATGGCAGAAAAAATTCTTGCAGGTAGAAATTTTAATGTGGGGAATATTTTACTGAACAACTTTCATAAAGGTCACTTTTTCGTATACGAGGTAATTCAAAATTTACAGGCATTATGCGCGACTTTCTTGCCACTCTGTATATGTTCGGAACATGTTGGGAGGTTGTGGAGATAGACCGCCTGTGTTTTATTTGATTTCATTTAAATAATCCGCTTCGTCGCTAATATCGTTTAGATAAAACATGCTATCTAAAGGAAGTTCCCTCATAAAAGCGTCCCGATCAAAATTTTTAAAATCCCTATAGGTATACCAAAGACATTATAATTGTTGTAATGGCTTTGAGGTATACAGAAAAGGTTGTAATTTTGGCTCCTCACAATCAAGGGTACAGAATATTAAATCGTGCTATATCAATGGATTTAACAAAAAATAAAAAAAATTATTGTCCAAATATCAGATTTTTATATTGGTTCCACTTTGCGTCAGTCAAGATTTTATTGCGAGCCCTTCTTTTCGTATATAATAAATACTAATATTCGACAGAGCATAAACACTTGATGTTTTTACATCAAAGGAACCCTTGTAGTTTTTTAAAACATTTGCTCGGCTAACGATATTAGAATAAATACAATAAAATCTTTAAAAATCCTATGAAATAAAATCAAAAATTTTATTAAACGTTTTTTTCAAGGGGTTTGTCGTTTCTGTTTTATCTTTATCTTTTATGTAAGTGATCCATAACTTTACTAAGAAAATTGATTGAATTTTATTAATACAGCCCCTAATTTTGTTGTTGCATTTTTGATTTTACAAGTTGTGTCTATACATTTCTGGATAACGGTTGGTTCGGACACGCTTTTTCAAACTAACGTAAGTTTTAGTAACCTTAAAATAAAGTTGATATCGAAACATTGTCATAAACTTACTTCTCTTACCTACATCATCAGGGGTAATTTTTGATAAAATGTGCGTTACCTGTTAAATTATATTCTTCAGTGGTCCATTTGTCCGTATATGCCTCATAGTTGGGTCGATATGGACACATAGTGGGGTAAATGCGGACACGCATAGAGTAGACACAAGAATAAACATAATAACCAGAAAGATTTCTCTGAATACCGCATCGCCGACAGCCATTGACCTTGAGCGCATTTACCCCGAAATTCTCGCCCGAAAGTGTCAGTGCTGTTGTATAGTCGTTTTCATTTTAGAAAGAAGTAAGTAGAGGTTAGACTTTTATGGCATGTGTCACTTTCTAGTTACTTTTATTTTAGGTGTACGTTTGTTGAATCAGGACCGTATTTAATATTTTTTTTATAATAATTAAAATGCAGCGAAGTCTGTCCAACACAGTCAACTTTAAATAATGGAAAGAAAAATATATTTTTTATTCATTTTTGAACGGTTAATTGCATTTACAGCAAAATTTCGACTTAATTTTTACTTTTGGTAAAGCAATAATAATGACAATATAGGTAGTTTACAATAATAATACTATGTTAATATGTTAATTTAAAGGCTACATTTAATAAATAAACTTGACTTGGAGTTTTTAACAAATTTTTATTGTAAAAACCCACGTTTATAATTCTATCTATAAATCTTCTTTTTTACTATTGATGTGACTTTTTAAATATCTAATACTACACAGTCCCTTAAATAGACAAAAATTAATAAAAATATTGGGATAACTTCTTGGTAATAAGATTGTAAATATTTATATATCAAACGGGTAAAACTAAAAAAGCTAGTGGACGAAGGGTTTGTCACATTTTCCTATTGTTCTGGCAACTTGGTCTATCCGCACGTTCATCAGAGGCGTTTCCTTACTTTAAATGAGATAGGAACTTTCAAATAAAATATCTCGAGTAATAAGCACTCTACGAAAAAAATGTCCATAATCAAAATTAAATAATTCCGCGGAGGTAATACATTAGTGCTAAAATAAGTCCCCCTTCCTCTTCCTTGTAGGTGGGGCGGGAGTCCCTTTAAAATCTTAAATAGGAACCTCTATTTTTTTATGTCAGATTCAGGTTTTTACGACTAAAAATACGTTGGATTTGTATTCGATTCATGATCGACGATATTCTATTTTTTTTTATTTCTTGTACTGGACAACCTATACAATGAAAAATACCACGTTTTCAGTGTAAATGCTCAATATTCGTCGTCAAAAGAGTTTACTCATTTTGCAAATTGAAAATAACTGTGAAATTGCTGCCTGCAGAAATCTAAATGGCAGATGAATAAAGAATTTTCGTTGGGGCCGTTTCTGCGCTTATCATTATTATCTGAATAAAAGCGCTAACTATGTTTCAATTTCACTAGGTAAATTTATCTAAAAAGTCAGTTGGAACATGGTTAGCGCTTTTTAATTTTCCTAATTTTCTCCTCGGAATTCTCAAACTTATGAAGGCGTAGAAGGGGCACGTAAAATAATAAAATAAAAATTTCTTAAAATTTCAACTTATAACACGGAATTTTGAAAACTTCGAGTTATATGTCGAAATTTTAAAGTAAAGTTTCGTATTAAAAGACGAAATTTTTAAAATTTCGTGTTATAAGTCAAAATTTTAAAATTTCGTGATTTAATTTAACGTTTAATAATATAATAGTGTAAATTGGAACTGTATACGATAAAATTGTTTCATAGTGTTGCATATTACGTCGTTTTAAATTTTTTTATAATATGAAAGCAAGATGTTGAAGTTGCCAGATTTCGTAAAGCCAAGACCAATATACAGGGTGGCGCATCGAAAACGAAACAGAGTCATTTACTGGCAGCTCAGTTCTTTTTTGGAAAAGCGCTCAGACCCGTCGATTTTGCTTTCGAGGGGGACACAAAATTGGCAAAAAATCACGTTCACACGTGCAGCCCCCTGGGCGGAGGTGGCACCACCCCTAAAATCTGAAATGAAAAGAGGCGGTCGACTGATACCTTATTTTAAAGGTCCTGCAATTCCCTTTATAATGATGTAAAATTCATGTACTTCAGTTCAGTAGTTTTAGAGATTTATTGATTTAAAGCTCTAATACATACATCGTGTGATATTATAGTTATTGTGAATATAATGGATCATGATTTTACACGTATGCATCGCCATGTAAACCAATTGGAAAAATGGCTTTCTAATTGGAAGATTCGTTTGAATCCTTCCAAGACAAAAGTCATATTTTTCTCCAAAAGTCGCGTTAGACGGCCCAAAACGAGACTCAGAGTCGCTAGCGTTCAAGTGAATTGGTGCCAGGAAGTGAAGTACCTGGGACTTATCTTCGATCAAAGATTGAATTGGAGGTTAAATTCAATTAATGGAATCAAGGCAGCATTGCAGGCGGAGTATATTTAGTAATCGAACCAAAGTTAACCTCTATAAGGTGTTGGTCAGGCCGGTACTTACTTATGGAGCACCATCTTGGTGCAATATAAGTAAGTCTGAGCTGAATAAGTTCCAGGTGATTCAAAACAAGGAGCTGAAACTCATCGCAAATGCTCCAAGATATACAATTAAACGTGTTTTGCATCAGGACTTTCGAATACTGGCAATCAACGAATTCTTTTTAAAAATAATCACAGACTATTACAGACGTACGGACGTATCGACAAATATACCAATAACGGACTAACATACGACGGCCAGACCAAACTCTACATACAAACTGCCGAAAGATTGGCTCCCCGTTGGCATAAATCTCTAACCGTAGAGAAGCACTATGATCATACAGTAGAGAAGCACTACGATGATCGTCTAATGGACATGCAGCAGGCGCTAAGAACTATGCAGCTTTTCAGCCTTCATCAAATAAAGCAATAGCCGAATCAAAATTCAAAATTAAGCCACAAGACCCAAAAAGTCTTCGATGAGACAACAGATGTCAAAGGATATTCCTGACGTAAAAACCCAATCAAGACCCCATATACTCTGTTCTCAGTACCTCTGGAAGAAGACATGAAGCAAACATGGTAATTTAACCAATTAATATTTTCGACATGCACAATTGCACAATCTTAATTTTCAAGTCAGAAAAGAAAGACTACAAGAACAATTCTATTTTCTACAACGACCAACAGCATTTGGGTTCCCATTCTTTAATGTTATATTTATGTTTTATGTTTATGACAAACATTAAGAATTAAAATATAATGTACTTTATTTCACTTTTAATGAATGTGTAAACACATAGTGAAAAAATTAACTGGAATTTACGAAGGCGTAGAAGGGCCACATAAAACATTAAAATAAAAATATCTTAAAGTTTCGACTCAACACACAAAATTTTTAAAATTTCGATTTATATGTCGAAATTATAAAGTAATATTTCGTGTTAGGCGCAATGAACTAACTTTGAATTTTTAACGCTAAACCGAGATTGTTAAAATGATACAGGTAATATCAATCGTTTTTCACGAACGAGCGCTATTAAGTTTTGGCTAATCAATTTTAACGTTGGTACATATTTATATTCTCCGTTGTTATACGCCCCTTTTAAAATAATTTGGTTCTTCAATTCTGCACTAAAAAATTAAATATCGCTTTAAATTGCTATATTATCAGACTGCATTATATAATATTTGTGTAAGACTTTTAAAGTGTCGATAAAATTTTGTTGTATCAATATTACCAAATACACATTATAAAACAATTTTATAGTTGTTTCACTAAATTGCTTTAAAAGTGTGGTACACAACTTCTATAATACAACTCTTATAATATCAAAATGTTTTATAAAAGTGGGCCCTTTTTGATCCTATAAATATCATATAAGATTTAACCACGTTATGGGAATTTTAAGCTTCTATAAAATTTATTGTATATTAGGTTATACTACCTTTATAAAATTCATCTTGCTAGATGGGTAATGACATCGTGATATTAGGTTGTACAAACAAGACAAGAAGCGAAATAATAAGCAACTAATATTTTAATACTATTTGTCACTGTTATTTCCACCATGACAAGTGCCAGGAGAATAAAAATGATCGTGCTCATTATTTGGCGACAAGCGGAACTAACAATGTTAAATTTTCCAGGTAAATTCAAAAAGTTCGAATGTGCCCATGTCCAATCCACCATCAACTAACCTAACATTAACACTAACACTAACTAATAACACTAACCACTCTACCCTACTACTTTCTCTTTTATAGGCATTTGTATGCACACAAATTAGGTATATTTCTTATTTTCTTGACAAAAAGTGTAACTGTGAATTTTAGAAATTGTTTTTGATTGTTATCCTCAAATCAGTAAGAAATTATTTAAATTTGAACAAAAAATAGGGCAATAGAAACTATTAAATTTTAATTTTTAATAAACATTTTTAGATTGACTTGCTGTTCAACGTTCCAATGTCGAAATTAAAAATACACAGTATCTAATTTTTAAACGCAAAGAAATGTCACAGCTGTACCTACATAAAAATTTTGTGAGCTGTACTGCGCATTCACGTATCCTCTCAAAATAATTCAAATGAAAAATCTGCATTTTCTTAATCTAATGTGAGCCTAGACATACTTACGATTGAGGCATCTTCTTCTAAGATTGCAAATAACTTGTACCACCAATTACGTATTTCAGGGGCATTTCTTTCATACTTGTTTCTATGAACAGTTCTTTCGCATCTTCTTCTAACGCTATTATCGCTGTTAGGTTTTCTGCAAAATAAAATATTTCGGACTCTGTATGATATCTGTAAAAAGTAGCCCAACAATTAAAATTTCATTTAAAATAGTTACCAAACATTTATATTGAGATCAAATTTTATATTATGTTTATTACTTACTCAATTACACTTAACCGCCTTGTTGGTGTCACATTTCCTGAATTTTGGTTTAAAAAACTCATTATAAAGCTGGTTTGCATCCAAGAAAGAAATAAATATATATATTTTATATTATAGCGGTAGCCCAATTTAATGGGATCAGCTATCATCCAATAACATTGACATAATGACAATAGGATAAAAATATGACTGGTAAAACTGGTCGGTAAGGTTAAAGTTTTATCAATAACAGTCTAGCTAAATTAATTTTTTCCTACGACCACCTATGAAAGTGAGCAAGAAAGCACAGTTAACTTGACAGAAAAATGCCTTATATCACACACGGGTATAAAATAGATTTCAAAAGTTCTTTTCAACTTAAGAATTAGAAAACTTGATTGTCAATATTTTTGAACCGATGCATGGTGCCAATTTCATAGCAAAGAAACATTTTAATCGTTTTAACGAACTTTTGTTATTAAACATTGTTTTCCTAAACGGCAAAAGGTAAAAAAGTTAAGGGAGGGTTCCATTTTAAGGGGCGAGCCCTGTACATGATCTGAAATACTTCAAATATTTTATTTTTTATATATCAATTATTTACTTATAATATCTTGGAAACGGTTGCTATAAACATCATCATAATATCATAGGAAATATTAGCGGGCGATAAAGTTCATAATGCCCGGTAATTTTCGTAATGCGCGGTAATTATTATTAAAGAAAATATTGAACAAAATTTGTATTTACTTTTAACAATTCTTTTATATAATATTGTTTTGTTCTTCCTATGTTAAATGTATAATTTTTGAATTTTCCTGAGAAAGAAGCTGGACCAACCATAAAATTTTGCGACTCGACTGCTCAGTTTCTCGATGTACATGCGGATTCCTGCTCCATTTCAACATTAATTAAAATATTTTCTTTTTCGGTAACAGCTAGCTATCATTTTTGCTATTCAGTTTTTCGACATGATGCTTTCCTCTATATAACCCTCCGCTACGCTAGTACTCTTCCACTTTCCGTGTAGATTTAGGGTTGCAAGGGAAGCACCACCCTCGATAAGAAGTGTGGACGAGGTCCGACGTAGGCAATGTCCTATATATTTCTAAATTAGGAAATTTTGCTATGATTGAAGGAACACGTCCCAGTGTATTTTTACCTACAGGCATAGCTATGAATTTACCTTTTCGGTCTGTAAGGAAAAATTTGCGGTCCTTAATTCCTTTTGGCCTTAATGCAAGGTACTGTCTAACCAATTTTAAGGCATCTGTTTGGTCTCCTTCGATTATAGTAATACTTTTTGGCGGAGAAATTTTAGTTTTTGATACCTTGACAAGCATAACAGGCCCCTTTATTATCCTCAATTCATCAATGGTCATTTTTTCCATCTCATCCCGTCTTACGCCGCCAAAAACTCCCATTACGAGTACCACTTTATGCAGCAGGAAGGTACCATTCGGCGCATTTTTGATAAAAGTTAAAACTTGTTCACCTTCCAAACCTTTTGACTTTTTAGGAAGATATCCCTTTGATTTAACTTTTAAAAATGCTATTAATTGACAATATCTTGAATTGCTAATGTGTTCCTTTACAGACTTCACCTGGGAATATTTTGTCCAAAGGCTATTTGGCGTATGTTCCTCCGACTAAAATAAATCAAAAATAATTAACGTATTTAGTAGTTAAGTAACGACATTTGTTATTACCAATGACCAAAAGGGTTACATGCCAATTCCTGAAAGTAAGCCATCATTACTGTTTCAGTAATCACCGTAATTTGGTGTTTTACTCTCCATTGTAGAAAATTTTCATACTCCTTGTCGTACAGGGCTTTAGACTTTGCCGGCAATAAGTTTTTCTTAGCTTTTTCAGCATTTTCTAAAATATTTTGTGGAATTTCCATATTTTCGTTTATAAAACGTAAAATGAACAACCCTTAGCAACCGTCAAACTTATTCTATGACAACCGATCAAGGCTTACTAATTACTAAAAATTGGCGAAAATAGTTAAAAAAAAAATGCTGGAGTTTAACTATTTATATTTTAAAATTAATGAACAATAAAGTATTGTATACACCACAGGCATTACTAGACTATACTGCCCATCAGGCGAAAACTATCCCTCAGGCCAAAGGCCCTCGGGCTAGTTGCTTTCGCCTTCCGGGCGTTATAGCCTACTTAACGCACTTGGTAAATAAATAACTATAAAAAGCTTAATATATTTTTTTCAAAATTGGCGGTTCAAACTGGCACACCTTTGAGGGATAAAACAGTTTTTGTAACTATGCAGGGTTGGTTAGAAGAAATCCCAACTTATTATTTTGATTGGAACGTCCCGCATGTTCTTGCGTGGCTACACCCCTAAGAAAGGCCCTAAGCTCTGTCGCGTGCTATTAAAGGGCATCCATAGGCCTTTTTATAGTCCTTTCTAGTTTAGTTATTGATAAAGGATCACGCCAAAAACTTCCTTTGAGAAGTCGATAGTATAGTTTTATTCAGCACAGGCGCTGAGAGGTTAGCCTTTTATGGAACGGAACCATGTACGATCGTTTTGCTCGATTTGATATCAAGTCCTTTCAGTTTTGGATAAGTAAACAAGGGTAGTTGGTATGAAGAGTAAGTACATACCTAGGTATTTACATGTATATACTTTCTTTTAAATTACCTATTTTTCCAGTTTGCTTTACATTTGATGGGAGGCGCAAGGAATAAATAAGTAAATACGTGTCCAATGCTTGCTAATTATTATGGAGACGTATGTATACAGGGTGTTCAAGATAAGAATGGGACAGCATTGGAATCTTGGAAACGGTAGGAATTACAATGTTGGTTAAGTTAGGAAAAGGTTGCCCATTTTAGATACGTTTTACATGGTGTTTCCAAAAGTAAACCGGTTTCGATTTTTAAAAAAATAGAGTTTTTTGCTATGTTATTTTTTATTAATTTTTTACATTATTTTGACGCCATTTTGAACTCTAAAATAGTCGATGTATCACTTGCAATGGTTTAAACGTCTTTTCTACTTTTTAGCTATCATAGATTCTCATCAAAATGTAACAGATAAAATCATACTATCATAAAACCATACAATAAACATTAATGGGCTTTGAAACAAACATTCGGCTTTATTGACAATTTACTGTCATAATACAAAATGTAATTAGGTAGGCGATCTCATAATTCGTTTAAAAATGCTTGTATATGTCCAGTTTTCGTTTGTTTTCATATACCACCTCCCTTATTATAAAAAATAGAAAGATGAGGCTTGCGGCTTACTGTTCTATTATTTTATGAAACTTTTATTGCCGCAAGCGAAATTTTCATAGCCATCTCAGTTTCTGACATACGGATTTTGGAAATTTGTAATTTTTCACGCTCCCCTGTATCTCGGTTATTTGATTTCTTATCAATAAGGTAAAAAAGAGTTATGATAGAGTTTTTTATGTAGAATTCAGTAGCGTAGTTAGGTTTTTCTACAATTTTTTTTTTTTGAGTTATGACCCAAACTTCTGTTTCTTTAAATAGAACACCCTATATATTATTTCATTGTCTTGTCCCTCTCTTTAAGAGCTTTTCAAAAATATATAATACTCAATATTTATTTCTTTTGAAACGGGATAATTTTAACATTTTTTGTAAAATTAATCATTTTTCGTATAGAAGACTATGCCCGCAAATAAAAAACAATATTAACAAGAATATTTTTATTAGATAACTTTATATTATTACAAAACTTTAATCCAATGATAAAACAAATATATTATTTTATTAAATTACAAAAATTACTCCAATTCGGCTTCGTTGTGTTCTAAACACTTTCGACACACCGTTTCGATTCTTCTTAATGCATTTAATAAAATAATTGGCCTTCCCTGCAAAAGCCTAAAGGTTTGATGGGTAACTTCTCGAAGTTGATCACTATTGTGGTATTGTCTTTTATATAACTGATTTTCTATATACCCCATAAAAAAATCTAACACAGAAAGATCCGGTGATCTTGGAGGCCAGGCCACCTGACAGGTCCAGTGGAGCCAATCCATTTATCGAGAAATGTGGTTTCTAAATATTCGCTCACTATATGAAAATTGTGACTTGGAGCTCCATCTTGCTGATAACAAATATTATTTAAATCGGCCAAAGGAACATCCTCTTATGTTTCCATTAGTGCATCTCGCATTCGATATATCTAGGTGTCTATTTTTTATATACAGAGTCGTTGTATGGAAACTGTCAATTATTTCTTAAAGTAAAACAGTTAGCAAAAAATATTTAAAACAAAAGTTTTAGGGTTTCTTAAGGTCTATCAGAATTTTAAAAAAATAACTATACAGGATGACTCAGAAAACCGTAGGGAAACAAAGTTACTTTTTTTTTAAATAGAACGCCCTATGCCCTATACCTTAGTTAATTTTGGATTTTACATAAGATAATAATCATTTTTTAATAGGTGCATTATAAGTCTAAAGCCAATAGTTTCCGAGATATCGACTATTGAAAAATGACATTTTTAAACTTTGACAGCTTCTAGCTTTCTAACGGTACGTCTTAGAGTAAAACGGCTTACATGTCCCTATCCTAGTTTCTTATTATCTTCCTAAAAGTGTCAACTTCCGGTTAAACCGGATGTAACTTAAAGGCCGGAGATACCGTACTTCCGGTTTAACCGGAAGTTGATGTTTTTCCGCTATAACGGAAGATCCGACAATATTGAAAAAGTGAGTGGAACGCCAAAATCTACAGCACATTTCAATTTGTGTAAGAACAAATATCACCCGTACAGATTTCGAATCTGTCAAGGACTAAGACCGGGAGACGACGTAAGGCGAAGGGCAATTTGGGAATGGTACACTAATGACGAAAATATAAAAATTGTCAATAGAATTTTATTTTCTGATGAAAGTATGGTAACCAACAACGCAATCTGTAACAGAAAAAATGCGCATTATTGGCCAGTAGAAAATCCACGATGGTACAAAATGTCTAGGCACCAACATCGTTTTGGTTGTGGGTAGGAATTTTGGGAACAAAGATAATTTGTCCAATTTTTTACCAGGAAACACTAAATTCGGAGCGGTATCAAGATTTACTGCAGCATAATTTGGAATAATTGTTCGATAATAACTGACCACTAGCAGAAATCAATATCTTTTGGTTTAAACAATATGGGGCCCTTGCTTATAATTCGAGAATAGTCCAAGAATATTTATCAAACAGAGTTCTTGACAGATGTATAGGTACACATTCTGCTGTTTCTTGGCCTGCATGATCGCCTAATCTTACTCCTTTAGACTTTTATCTCTGGGGGTACATCAAAAACTATGTGCACCAAAGTAATTTTCAAACGGAGGAAGAATTATGTCAACTGGTTTTAGGAGCATTTTATTTTCAAACGATTACACCAGATGTACTTAACAATGTTTTGGGTTCCACAGTTAGACGATGTTACCTCTATGCTTAGAAAATAATGGTCATTTGTTTGAACACCGTTTGTAATCAAGTCTGGTTTGTAATTTGGAATTATGGTAAGCTTGCAGTGCCGAACTATGGAGATTTTTCTTAAGTAATTTTAAATGAGAGCTAATAAAGCAAAGAAAATTGATGATGTTTTATCGAAAATGAAACGTCGTACTGAAAATCTGTAAACGCTGTCTTGTTCCGCTTACAAAGTGACAATGAAAAAGTATTTGTCATACTTTCATATCTGTTAAAATAATGTAAAAAATAAATAAAAAATAATAAGTGATAGCAATAAGTTCTTATTTTTTAATATAGAAATCAGTTAATGATAGTTTACTTGTAAAGACCATGTAAAAGGTATTTAAATTGTGCAACTTTTTCCTATACCACACCTATCTAAATCAAAAAGTCATGTTTATCAACATATTTATTAAATACGTACACGCAGAATCAAAAGACATAATTCGCACCTCCGGAAGAACATCGTCTTAACTGCAAAAGTTGAATTATTCAGGAAACGCAATTGAAAAATAATTCGGCTTATTAAGTAATATTTTAATATAAAGACATATATTAAAAGTAATGAAAGTATATTGTGGAAATAAATGGCGAACCTACCGTCAATATTATGTAAGTAATATTTGGACTAAATCAAAAATACGAAGTTTATTAATTATTATTAAATTAAAAAATACCGTTGCGTCATTGTTGTTCCAAAAATGCATGTGATGTTTAACAAATCTGACAAATTGATCTTGAAAAAAAACGGTGTTAGTGCAAAAATAAATAACATTTTAAATACAAAACTATATTAATATATAATATTTAATATTCTCTACTGTAGAATAATAACAATAAAATTAATAACAATAGCACTAAATTATAAAAAAAAACTATATAAATATACGGAACACCGGTTTAACATGCCGATAGTGTTAATGTCAAAGTTAAATTATTAAAACAATAACATTATAGGTAATGAAATAAATTAAAAAGTAAAGCGAACATACCTGAAGTTGAAGTACCTTCCGGAATCAATGCGGAATGGCTTTGGTTGTTCATAGAGTTTATAGAATCATCAGAACGATGATGTGAATCTTGGATATTTTGTAGAGCCAAATTTAGGGTACTTTTTACTCCACTTCCCATTTTTAAATTTGTGCTTTCAATTTTACTACTAGAAAAATAGATTAACAGTACCTAATTATTTAATTACCAAAACGTAAAACTAACAACTTAAATGCAAAATTGTACCAAAAATGACCTAAGGTAAATAAAAGTTGGGATGACAATAGCACAAATTACAATTATGTCAATGTAGCACTGAATTTAAAACACAAGTTTTCTTCAAAACGTGGCGAGTTGCAATTACGTCAATGTTCACGCAAAGAGATCAACTATCTCGATGGAAGGTTACTACGTAACTGCCTGTTGCGCATAGATAAAGGTGCTGTTGCGGCGTTGTTGGGACTAGAGCTCGTTACAAATCAAAGACATTAATGTCTTTGTTACAAATCGATATTCTGCATATCGACGCATCTGCCATCTGACGGAATTTAGGCGAGTTAACTAAACGACATTGTTGCACTGGAAAGATTGAACTATTTCTATAACTCTGGCGTGTCTAACTTAAAAACGAAAAATTTGCATTTACGTCGTTGTTCTTCCGGAGGTGCGAATATCACGAAAAAACCTAACCTGAACCGCAAGCACCGTATCCGAACAAGACTGAACAAGACTGTTCGTATACGGTGCCGCAAGCGAACTAACTGACGCTTCTCGGCTCGTTGGGTCAATGACGATAAAGCAAAGCTTTATCGTCATTGCGTTGGGTGACAGGTCGGAATGATGAGTCAGTACCTCGTCATAGGCCAGTTTTGAGGATATACAGGGTGGCGTTCTGATAAACATAATAATATCGTGTTACATTTCTAATTTAACCAACATTGTAATTCCTACCGTTTTCAAGAGTCCAATGGTATCTTGGACACCCTGTACACTCGTTTTCTCGTACTCAATACCGATTTTTAAACGCTAAATATATTAGCAAATCTAAAAGTAAAGTTATTTACTAAAATATATTACGTTAAAGCCTCGCAAAAACTCTCGTTCGAGCGTTCCACTTTTTTATACATATTTTATAAGAAATACTTCATAAAGAATACAAACACTGTACTTAACTCAATAAAAATTCAGTATAACTTTCGTTTGGTCTCGGCAGTCTGTTAATAAAATAAACGTGGCTCATTAATTTTGCTATGTTGCTGTTATAGTAAACGTTTTGCGATAAAAATAGCAAATTAAGTAATTTTTATACTCTTACGTTATTTGGATCATGGTTAAAAAATCTCTTAGAGCGAATAATTACGTGTTGCTATCATCGGTAAGTTTTCCAATTCTCTATACTTACTTATTGATCATTGTTTGTGACTTTCTAAGGCCTAATTATTAATGCCCTGTTAGTTATAACAGCCACATAACATCTATGACAACAATTATTCAAACAATGGTAAAGTACGACATACGATAAATGGTCATGACTAACTAACGCCTTTATACTTTTACCTGCTTTTGGCAAATAAATTATTTCGGTCCAGGGCGGTAGTAGGAAGATTGAAACAATGTTTGTATATGTACAAAAATTAATTGTGTACCGCTGACTTTGACGTAAATTATTAATATGCTTAAAAGTAGTAAGCCATAATATATATTTTTTATTATACAGGGTGGCATACGTAGAAGTTCCACCCCTCTTTATTTTTTTAAGTTTTTGGAGTTATCGGAATAATTTTTTTTTCTTTGAAAACGAATGGCAAAGGCTTTTTTGACATATTATGTGTAATTACCGGGTTGAAAATGAGGAACTTCTGCGTGGAACACCCTGTATAAAACCGTATGAGTAAAATGAGTAATTTCAATAGTTTGAATCTATACTATCACTATCATCCGCTGATATAATTAAAGGTTTTATGTTTTCCCAAAATTTTTTATAATTATTTTCGACTCAAGTACATGATTAACGCACGCTCTCCAACTGCTCTCTGGTATTAATTCACACTGAGTTTTAATTACTTCAATTACATTAGCAGACAGTTTTGGGTTTACATTATTGCGTCTCGGTCTAACTTTGTTTTTTAATTCCAACCATATCATTTCTATAGGATTCAAATCGCAATGGTAGGGAGGCAATCTAAGTGGTATGTTACCGGATGCTTTTATAGCCCCATCTACGCAATATATTTTATCATACAATTTGGTTTTTACACTGATAAAACTGTGCTCCCTTAATCAAATAATCTGATTTATTTGGTGAATAATTATCGGTAATAAATAAATGTGATTTTAATTAACTATAAGTTTTATTTAACTGAAATAAATGAGAGTATTTCGTTTTATTTGTAAAATTATTTGACTGTTGGTGGATTTGTGTCAAATCATGGAACCTTTCAAACAAGTATCTTACCAAAAAACAACTAAAATAGCAAAATCTAAATAGCTGACTATTTAATCGAACTAATTTTCATTTAGGAACTAAATTCCGTTGATCGCTAGTTAAATCACCCAATAGAGAACTATTTAAATGTCAAGGTCATTTAAACTAAGTAATTATGTATTTACATTTAATCCTTAATATAAAACAACCAACCATTTACAAATAACTAATTATTTAATTGAAGTACATTTCAAGTTAAGAACTAAATACCTCTAGCCCTAATGTAAATCATTCAATGCCGAACATTTCATGGGGCTTTGAGTAATTTGATTGATTATACAAAAGTGGCATGATAAATCATCATCGCGTTTTTGGTTATTGGTGTTCGATCTTGTCTTGTAGAAATTTTGGAGTGAGAGAGAAATCTTCTTTGTTAGTGGCACAGAAGTTAGTGGTTCCAGCAAAAATTAAAAGTAAGATATGGGAGATAAACGTAATATGAATAAGCATTTAGAAGATTGGGGTATATCTGTTAGATACTTTTCAAGGTAGAAAACTATATTTGAACATTTTAGCATTTATTTTTCACGCATGAAACGAGTTTAAAAAATAATATAAGAGGCAAAGAAAAGATACTTGTAATACCTAATTTGAAATTTTAAATACAAAATCTTTTTAGGAAAATGTAGCCAGGTATTTATAAATCACAGCTACCTAGGTGTATTTTTTAAAATCGTGTTACAAATAAGACAGTTTTTCTCAATTTTCACCATACTTCAATACCTATCAAACCTTCTAACGTAAAAGATATAATATAATTAATATAATATTAATAATTATTGTACCTAATATTTGCAAAACTTGCCTTTATTTCATTTTTTTCGAAATTAGTAACTTCTATATAATGTTTTATTGACGTATATTTTTAGGGGGATAACAACTAATGGTGGTTGGTTATACAGCAAAATAACATAACATAAAAGTAAGAAATAAAATAAGAGATGGTTATCTTTTAACTTTTATGATATTTTTATGTGAAAATCGTTGTGCGCGTGCGCGTATTTTGTCATAACCTTTGTTTTCGGCAAGAATGTGTTTTTTCTGTTGGCTTGCCTTATTAGTTGAACACTGTAAACAATTTCATAAGGTTTGTGATTACTATGGTATAGGTACTGTATAAACCATATTCAATAGCAATAGGGGATTTCACCTGCTTATTTCTTATTTTTATGTGACGTCTGTACCGTATAAACACGTACTTGGCTAAAATAAGAACTGATTTAAATGAACTTTCTGATCTAATTAAAATTAAAAAAAAAAGTATTTAAACCAAATAAAATTATACTTGGTCTAAATAAATATAAAAGACAAGTTAAACAATCATGTACTTAAATCAAAAAAACAACGACTTTGATGGAAATTACCGGTTTATTTAAATCCAATCACGTAAATTGTTTAATTATATAACTTTTTTGTTACGGCAAATACATGTAAAACAACAGTAAAACAAATATATACTTGATAAAATATGTATAAATATCAATCAAATAAACATTTTGTTAACTCAACTTAAGTCATTGAAACGGCTTATTTAAGTTAGGTTAGTATTAAGGAAATAAATATTTGCTTGAACTTTGTATTCAGTAATTAATTTTTAATAAATAGTAATTTGTATCAAATCAGATAATACTAATTAAGGCAAATAATCCCTTTGTATTTTTCAAATACATATTTGTTTGGCTAATAGGAAACAAATATTTATTTGAGTGAATGAAACATTTTTTTATTTCAAATAATTAATTTTTTTGTACAACTGTCAAAAAAAGTTGACATTTTTTCATCGCTATCGATACGTAAACCTTTTGTTTTTTTAACAGTGAAAAAAAGACTTTTTTTCACGGTGAAAAAAAGACTTTTTTTCACGGTGAAAAAAAGACTTTTTTTAACTGGAAAAATGATTTACAAAAAAAACGATAAAACATTACTTTTTAAAAAATGTATTGAATTTTTTTGTACAAATTTACTAATTAATTACCAACTACCAAAAAATCTCATTTGTTACAATAATAATTGATGGTGAAGTTCGAACAATTGCTTCCAATATTAATTCCCGAAGCTAGTCCACCTTGCTGCTGATCAGAAACGCTAGATATTCCTTGAAAAGTTGAGTCCACAATTGTATCAGTTATATTGATTTGTTTGGAAGTAGAGGAACAATTTAATTTATTAGAAATATCAATTTTATTACTCAAACTATCTTCTATATATCCTTCTGCTATGGCGGCAGATTTCCAACCACCGTGGCGTTTTATAGATGTCATGTTACCCCCTGCATTGGCTAAGAGAGTTGCAGAACTCCTCCTAAAACAGTGACCTGTGTAGCTCTTATGCAATTCTTTTCCCAGCCATTTTGCAATCAAGCTAGGAATTTCCCCTATTTTATTTATTCCCACATGTTGGTCAACACATTTTCCTCTTGAATATTTTAAAAATAATCTCTTTTTGTGTGTATGGGACGGCCTTAGTACTCTATACTTGCGATATATCTCAATATAATCAGAATTTGAAACGGTAAACATTCTTGGGCAATAGGTCTTTGTATCCGGTATTTTAACAATCAATATAGACCCGGTATCTTCAATGTCATCAATAGTTACCTTCAATAATTCTTCACGGCGACAAGCACCGCTGATTCCCAAAATTAACGCAACCTACAATTAAAAAAATATTGAAATTACTGAAATAATACAAAATTTTGATCATCTGTACCTTATAAAGTAAATTTGTTTCATCATCAGCTTCTTGAATGAATTTATTAATATCGTCTCTCGATAAAACTTTAGATTTCTTCCCTCGGTATCCGACGTTTTTGTTCTTAATAAAAGGCACCAATTTTGAAAACTTCTTTATATCAATATTTTCTTTAACGTTCAATGTACTCTTCAACATTGAGTAGACACTCCATAAAGTAGAAGGTTTTACAGTTTTTGATTTCTCCTCAAAATAGCATATAAGTACCTTTTCAGACACTTTTTGTATATTTTTCTTGCCGCACCATTCACGGAATTGGTTATAATTTTTCTCGTATATAAATTTTGATTTCGCCGGTAACATGTTAGCTATAGCCGAATTTGCTATATCGGCTATATCTGAAGGAATCTCGCTATCACTATCGTAATCTACATCCATTTTAAGTACTTATACTATTTATTTAAAAAATTGCAATAAATATGAACAGCTATCAACGTATGACAACAAAACAAGCAACGTGCCAACAAACCATTTCTATAGTAACGACAGGGCTGTTAACTTGATTATGTGAAATTATATGTTAAAATTTTTATTATAATATACAATTTTACCGATTAATTCAAACTTTCAGTGGTACAAAAAATGTTGTTTGTATTTCGTTTGTGAAATTCGTGTTTTAATGGCACATTCGAGAGAATTTTTCGCCTCGACCTGCGGTCTCGGCAAAAAATTGACACTCTCATATGCCATTAAAAAAACACTCACTTCACGCACTTAATACAAAAATAACTATATCAGTGTTAGTACCTCAACTAGTTTTTTTTTGTATAATTATCTTCAAAATAGAGGCCATGTTGGCTAAGAAACTCTTGCAGAACCTCTTTTTTGCTGCTTATAGTTGGTATTTTCAAATGATTTAATATTAATTCGACAATTTCTAATGTGTCGACAAGTATAATTAATTATACCTAAAATACGTACATTATCAAAATAAAAACATAATACCTCCCTGTTACTGAGAAAGGCTTATAAACCAGCCCTTAATTGCTTTATTGGGGGTAAAGTCACTCGACCGTTATAAAGCAGGTAAAATAATGACCATTTATCTTGTGTCGGACTATATCTTTATCTTATTTTATCTTGTACTTAGAGATACCAGGACATTCATAATTTAGTCCTAAGTAGGGTTGTCAAGTGTCCTGGATTTCGCAGGATGTCCTGGAGTAAAGACAAAATATAAGCGTCTGGCGGAAGGGGCCGGAAATGCAAAATACGAGCCTGCGCTTTCTTGCAAATTCCAAATTCGCGCGATTCTGCATTATATTTTTATCCCACAAAGATAATAGCAACTCTGAACATTCCAAAAGTGGAAGAAAAAAACCCTATTTGGAAATATTTTATAGAAACGTCTAACTGTTAAAGAAAACAAAAACAAAATTGACAATATTATTAGAGAAAAATGAATTAAGAACTTTACTTCAAAAGATAAGCTGAAGATTACCGAAGAATTCTTAACCGTAATCCGTAATAATAATACCTATGCAATAGATAGACTACAAGGAAACGATACTAGTGTTTTAGATGTTGTAGAACAATTTGAAATATTAGACAACTTTTAATGATATAGCATAAAATTAAATTCAAAAATTGAGCAAATGGTATAAAATGAACTGTTTATTACCCCTAAAACAAATCAGACAATAGACCCGTTCAACATTTTTTTTATTTTAGAAATCGAAAGCAGACTATTTTTTAAGGTAATTTCCAAATTTTTAGGTTTTTATTCGGACATTCAAGCCCTTAAATAAATTACCAAGATATCGCGCGAAAACGGAGCGAAGCTTCGCGTGACGTTACTTTGCTTACTGTGTTTCTGTACGAAAACGGCGTTTGATAGTTAAATTATATATTTTTTATTTTCTTGCTGGTTTAAAATAAGGGAGAAAAAGCTTCTAATAAATATTGTGTGGTTCTTGAGTGCCGTAACACTTTCAGAAATGCCCCAGACATCTGTTTATAAGCCTACTTTTTGATCCTGCAACTAGAAAAGTTTGGCAGAAGGCTATGCGTCGGGCTGTTTTTGTTTTTGACAAATTCCACGTTCATTGCTGTGAGGATCATTTTATTGTAAGTTTAAATGCCAATGTGAAAGCAGACTACAAAATATATGATATTTATAACCTATTTTAGACAAAAGACATAGAAAATTATATATACATAAAGACAAGGAAGAAAGGACAGACGTAAGCCAAAAGTAGTACCAAGGTTCTTTTCGATTGTCAAAAAGATCGAGTTACGGCCCACAGGTCGAAACCATCATCACGGTTTTTCCAAAGAAAAGAACAGAAATCCTTGACTAATAACTTGTTACTTCCTGAAACTTCAGAAATTTATATTCAGAGTTGAGCAGGAAAATGGAATGAAAATCGAACCAAAATCTAAAGATATGGGTCTCTTATTTGTTTTGTGATATGGGTGTTCAAGTGTTGCAGCTTAAGGCTGAAGCTCGCTGCAAGGGAGTCCAGTGTGCAAGTAAAGATTTGCCATTGTCAAAAGTGGAAGAGAAAATACCCTTTTAACCCATTTTATCCCACGGAAAAAAAACTTTTCAAAGAATAGTGATTTTGGTATTTTTTACTTAAAGACTGTCTAAAAATCAATAAAAAATTAAAAATTTTTTGATAACAGATTTTATTTAGAAAAAAAATACGTGTACTCAAATAAGTACAATGGGAACATTCGAACAGTGATAATACCATAATATGTAATAAACGCAAAATATATATTACTCAGTATGAAACTTTATAAAGCAGTCACGTTCAATGCACAGTGTAACTTGACACTTGATACACATCCAACGTATTCTGGAATGGCATTTGCGACATCGGAGTTGCTTATCTAATTTCTTCGGAAAGTGACCACCTTTATCTCTAATAACACTTTCTGAAACTGAACCAATCGGGCGTTTCATGGTGTGGGTAGATTTTTTGAAAGCTCTTAAATAATATCGAGCAACTTCTCTTTGAAATGCTAGAAGATCCATTGTTTTATTACCGGATTCCATCTGTAATCTCCAAGCATTTACAAGGCCAACGTTAAGCATGTGAGTAAAGAGAGGCCACCACCATTTCTTCCCTTGGATGCTCACTCTGTAATTATTCACAGCTTGGTCCAGTAAGTCAACACCCCCCATTGAAGCATTATACGCGGAAAACAATTTTGGTTGGTCGACGTTAATTTTCTCTTTGGCAGTGGAGCACCAACGTTTTACTTTTCCGAGGGGCTCAACCGAGTCATAATTTGTGGACATGGTTACAACATTATTATCTTTCCATTTCACAAAGAGTAATAAATTGCTTCTATCGTAGCGATACTCAAAATACCCGCGATTCTTCTTTTTCATATCTTTGGAGGAAAGCAACGGACACTTTTTCGTGCGATTTTCTCTTACAGTTCCTGTTGCTCGAAATCCTTGCTCCCTCAAACTTTTCATCAAACTGTAACTTGTGAAATAATTGTCAAAAAAGATCTTATGGTCTGATGACTCTGACACAACATTTAACAGATTCAGAACAACCCTTGATCCTAAAGGCAAAACAGTATTTTTCTTGTCATTTAAAGTATTTGGTTTTGCACCACAATACGTGTCGAAACTGTAGCAATATCCCGTGGAACTACAAAGCATCCAATCTTTAAAACCAAATCTTACAGGTTTCCCTCTAATAAATTGTTTAGCCGAGTGGTGTCCAAAATATTTGACCATGGCTTCATCAATTGACAAATTTTCGTTAAATATTCCGAACTGTTGAAAATTCTTATTCAGCTTATTCATCAGTGATCTCATCTTATACATTTTATCGTTTTGGTCAATTTGAGTATTATCAGCAAAATGAATATATTTCTTGATTTCCTGAAAGCGATTTCGCGACATGCTGTTTGACACCGGCGGAACCAAAAGATCATCATCTAAACTCCAATAAAAATGCTCTCTTGGCAATTTATGGTAACCACATAGAAGCAGAATTCCCATAAAAATTTTTATTTCTTCTTCGCTCACATGAAACAAGTGGTTATTATTTTGGGAAGCGTATAAATTTGATTGGTTCGCTATAAATGCAAGAATGTCTTTATCAAAGAGACGCTCAAATATTTCGACTGGCGTTTCATTTTGGATACATGCTTTTAGATTATTGAGGCGTTCCAAATAGCCAGTAGTTATAGGCATGCTAATATCCACCATTTCTTCGGTCCATAATGGTTCTTTGTTTATGACTTTATCTGTAGCAGTCAAGCGTTGTGCCAAAATTGCAAGGGGGATATTATCTTCTTCATCGCTATTTGCCTCACGTAGCTTAGTAGCCAAATTGGATAAAGGCTCGTCATCTTCTTCGTCACTGGCATAGTGCAGCTCTATTTCACCTGGAACATCCTTGGGGAAATGTTCAGTTTGAAGATCATCATCGTCAATATCTTCATCGTCTGTTTGATAATCAACATCGGGGGGAATCACTACAACATCTATATTTTGATGGGTAGATTGAGCGACATCTTCAGCAGCTGCCTGAAGCGTCTTAAAACGTTTTCCATAAAATTGTATTGCATTTATTTCGTCAAATTCGTCAGGGTTCATTTTTTAACCAATACTCATCTGAAATAAAAATGAAACATTCTGACAACATGTACTCCCATTGTACTCAAATAAGTACATGCATATTTTGTTGAAGTTGGTGAACAAGAATTTTTTTTTTTGGATATACCAAATAATGTAATGTCTGTAGTACATACCTGTCTAGCAAAATATCTCAAATCAATAAAGAAAAAACAATAAACACAGTCTAAAATAGAATTATTGTGACACATACAAGAACAGACTTGCTTATAAAGAGATAGCTTGGGAAAACAAATCTACAATGAGCCACTTGCAGAAATACTGCTTCTCTGTCACAGATGTCGCCACCCGTACTTTTATTGGCTGTACTCAAATGAGTACGGTGGGATAAAATGGGTTTTAAGAAAAAGGTTTCGAAGGAAATAGTACCGATTCAGTTTGTCGTAATAACGGCTCTACAACATTTATTTTATCAGAACTAGGCTTGTCAGATTCAAATTCCGATTGTAGAAAACACATAGATATTCGAGAGAAATACAAAAGAGAACATTTTTCTTGATAAAAAAAATCCAACTATTCAAGTATGCCTAGCCAATAGCTATTCATTATTTATTGTAAATATGCTAGTCCAATAATGTAAGTTGAATAGATTGAATATTTTTTTAATCCTAAAAAAGATTAAACTAAAATTATCTTACAGAATATTAGGTGACGATTTTAGTGTAAAAGTTGCCAAAGTATGTAATACTATTCAAAAACCAGCACCTTACTAGCAGGTTACCTTTATCCATTTGTCCACATTAAATCATTATCTGAAGTTAAAAAAAAACTTCCTATTTCCTATCTTGAAATCTCAATACAAAAACCAAGTGCACCGATGCTATACACTATACAGTCCCTTTCATGGTCAGAATATAAAGATTTTAACACCATGAGATATGTATTAGCATGTACACCTTATGGTTTAATTCCTTATATTTCTTCTGGTTTTGGTGGTAGAAGTACTGACAAAATGATAGTTGAGGAATTGACATTTTTAAATAAAATAAATCCAGGGGCCCAGGTAATTGCCGACAGAGGCTTTAAGCATCTCGAAGACCAACTTGCAGTCAATATTAATCAACCTATTAGACTACCATCTATCTCATCCAGCCGAAAAATTCCAAGCAAGACGTTAAGTAATCAAAAAGGATTGCAAGCTTAAGAATGCTAGTGACCTGATTCTAATTAATGAACCTAGCATGGTAATAAAGTCCGACATTATTGATGTATCCTATTTATCTGATCATTATTTCACATATTGTTTTTTAGACTTACTCAAAGTGAGTAATCAGGAAATTTTTCTATTTAGGAGAGATATAAAAAATATAAATTTAACCGAGTTCAACCGAGCTGCATCGGAGGTTGACTGGGAGAGTGTGCTTGTAATGAATGATGTTGATGATAAGATTGTGAATTTTAATAAAAAAAATTTTTAATTTATTTGAAATTTACGCCCCCTTAAAAAAAGTGCGTGTTACCAAACAATTCGCTCCCTGGATTACTCCTACAATAAAAGCAATGATGAGGATCAGAGATAAAGTGCTGTCGGAATACCGAAAATCTCTAAAAAATGTTTGCACAAATGCATTACAGTCTCAGGCTAAATGGTCCTTTTATAAAAATATGAGAAGTTTTGTTACAGCCTCCATACGTAGAGAGAAGAAAGCTTATGTAGATACAGAGTTAAAGAAAAATTTTAAAAATTCCAAAGCTCTTTGGAACACTTTAGATAAATTAGATATCCATAAAAAACATAAAAAAATGCACATTCCAGAGGAGCTCTTGGATCCTGATAAAATTAATAATTATTTTATCGGCTCTATTCCTCGTATAACCCCTAGCTTAGACAATATAGATTATTTTAATAACTCTAGACACGTGTCAGTTGTCCGCGATTTTGATTTTTCTTTGGTTTCTGAGGCAGAGGTCTCTAATATTATATATAACATTAAAAGCAATTCTAAAGGGATTGATAGCATCTCATCCGAAATGTTAAAAATGTGCATGCCTCACTGTATTAAAGCACTAACGCATATTGTTAACGCGTCTCTATCGGCTAAACTAGTTCCACAATGCTGGAAGTATGCATTGGTGTCCCCTGTTCCTAAAAAGAATAACATCTCTCAGTTAACCGAATTGCTCCCTATAAGCATTCTTACGGTGACGTCTAAAGTTGCTGAAAAAGTAGTATACAAACAAATAAAAAATTTTATTGACGATTTAAATGTGTTGCCTTTTAAGCAGTCGGGGTTTAGATCAGGATACAGTACTGCAACGGCTTTATCTGACCTTACGGATGATTTGTTGCATGCTGTTGATGAGTCTTCGACTTCAATACTAATAATGCTTGACTACGCTAGGGCTTTCGATTGCCTGGATCACAAAATATTGTTGGCTAAATTAAAATATTACGGTTTTTCACGAAGTGTTTTAGAGTGGTTTAGGTCATATTTAACCAACCGTGAACAGCAGGTTCAAGTAAATGTTAAGGGAGAACTTATGGTCTGAAGTAGCTTAAAAGTAACTAGCGGTGTACCTCAGTGTTCCATTTTGGGCCCACTACTATTCATTTTATGTACAGCTGATTTGCCTGGTGAGATATCAACTTCCTATCATCTATATGCTGACGATTGCCAAATTTATTTACCGTTTCCACCTAGTTATCAATTAGAGTCAATTGCTAGAGTCAATCATGATTTGGAAAAAATACATGTACCTATGGTCTAAAAATAATGGTCTTCTACTCAATCCAGGCAAAACTTCAGCCATGCTTATTGGCACAGTGAAACAACGGGCAAAAGTTACTGTAGGTAGATAATACTATCTTTTTGGACGGAGTACCAATTCCATTCAAGACTTGTTTTAGAAATCTTGGGGTTACTTTTGACCAAAACTTAACATTTAATGAGAATGTCACCGCAATTTTAAAAGTTGCATATGGAAGATTAAAATCCATCTATAAATTTAAATACATTTTAGATACTCAAACCAAACTAAAATTGACCGAGTCAATTATTCTATCACTTTTTGATTATTGTGATGTGGTTTACTGCAGGTCCAAGACTGCCATAGAATTCAGGTTATGCAGAATGCGTGTATGACATTTGCTGCATGTGTCCGACGTAGGAATCAAATAACTCCATCATATTTCAAGTTTGGTTGGCTCAAAATGGAGGAAAGACGTAACGTTCACTTTTCCTGTTTTCTTCATAGAATAGTTAATTTTCAGAAACCTACTTACCTCTATGATAAATTGGTTTTTGCTGAAAGTGTGTTTGAAAGGCCAAGAAGGATCCCTACCTTCCTACATATACCACCGCACTCCACCTCTGCTTTTAGAGGTTATTTTGCCTATTATTCCAGTTTTATATACAATTTATTACCAAACAAATTTAAAATTAAATAAAAATGTGAAATATTTTAGTAGGCAGATTAAGCAGTGTTATAAAGGTATGTAGTGTCGTCGATTTCCCTATCCTATATATTAAAATATTGGTTAAATTCTTATGTTTTCTTTAGTTTTATACATTATCACACTATATTATTTTGTTTAATTATTGCTTGATTTGTATTTATAATCGATGTTTTATTGTAATAATTTTTCAGGTTGGGCATAAGCAGCCCTTGGCTGAGCCCCGCCTTAATAAAGACTTTTTGGTTTGATTTGATTTGATTTGATTTGATGTAGACCGAGTGATTTGTAGAATAAGGGAATTTGCTATTCTTCAACCACTTGCTACGTTTCATTTAGGTTTGGTTAAATATTTAGAATTAATAGTGCAAATAATTTGTGACGTAATTAATACGTAGTGAAATGAACAAAAATAATAATTTACAATATTGTTTTTAAAAAAATGTTTACACAAAATTTATTGTTTGTCATTGTACCTAGTTGTTTTATTATAGACTTAACAAGTTTTTCATCAAAATGCAATACTTTATTGTAAGTTTTTCTGATTTTTTAAAATGCGGATGCGACATGACAAAAATTCGACGCATTCTTTTACTAAGATACATTTGCATTTGAATTTAATGTAAACATTTTTTAATATTTCCATTTGAATCTATGTAATTTAAACATAATTTTCTTGTTGCTGGACCTTTAATCTCAACTACAAATTCTCAAAATAATAATAATAACAATCATGTACATTCAAAACAAACACCTCCTTCAGATGGATTATAATGGATTACTGACTAATGTGTCGCAATTAGCAAACTCAAACTCGTTCGCGTTTGGCGAACCGCTCGTTGAGGTGTTTATGCAGAATGACGTCACGAGTCGGCGAAGTGCTTTTTACTGGAACCCAATCTTTAACATTGAATATCTAAGGATTGGATACACTTAGAGAGCTACAATTTTAACAACTTATCTAGATTATTAAATTATATTAAATGCCATAAAAAAATACCAAAAAAGAAATATCGGTAACAAACCTATTAACAGTGATTGAAAATATCTTGCTTTAGAAGCTGCCAGTTCAGTACTCAGAGAGAGTGTTTTTTGCTACCACTTTTTATCAAATTTCTTGTCAGATCAGAACAATTATTAATGATAAAAAACCTATATAGACTGGGGGATATCGCAACATATTAATTATTACAATTAGATCCTTTTGTGTTAAGTATGTTTCTTTTTAAAATCTTGTATTATTTACAATTTATTTTTTTTTAAATAATATATTATCTTAGTGATTCTAAATAAGTAGGTAACTAATAATTCTAAATGAACTTGTAAATTTTAGAATATTAAGCTTAAAAAAGGTCGTTTTTATTATGTTACTAACTCGCGAAAATAAACCAATATTTATTATTTAAAACTCTAAAGATTTTTGTTAATTATCACATTTTAAATTGTTTATTTTAAACATGATTCAAATTTAAAAAAATTAGGTTTAAGGAAAATTAAATAAATCAATTGTTTTCCATTATTAATTTTTTTTGTAGTTAGTAGTATTGCACTATTATGCTGTGTCTTTAATATTTTGTTGTGCATTATATCATAAAATTTTCTTATTCATGGATGTAGATCTGTTAGACAATAAACCTTGTTATTATTTTTTGATGTGGCTGAACATATTTCTGCAATAAAAAAATATATGTGCAAGTTCCCTCAGAGTTGATATGGGCAAAAATGAAAGGCTATGTAGCAAGAAATAACGCTACATTTAAAATGAAAGATGTACGTGAGTTATTAAAATATCCATTAACAATGATAACGATAGATAATTGGCAAGAAGCTATATAACATGTAATCAAGGAGAAAACAAAAATGCGGGACTTAGACAATAATGGAAGAAACGGTAGAACCACAAATTATTTCAACTCACTCCATAGACGAATCCTTTGGATGTAGTGATGGCGAAGACACCTTTTTAGACCGATAATTTGTAAATTCTGATAAATGTGATCTGTAGAGTTTTTATATTGGGAAAATAAAGTAACTGAGAAGATATAGTTTCAATCTAAAAGTAATATGTTCACACTGTAACCAAAAATTTGTATTTTGCATTTATGATGTGGTTCACTTGCTGTCAGGCAACAGGAAACACAGTATAGCAAACAACATTTTTCGGCATTCCGGTGGCATATTCTTTAAACTAGTCCTCTTTATGAACCTGTTCTTCTACAATCAAACGAGATTATTTTATGTACCGGAGCTGACGTCAAATATATGTTCGAATTATCAGCTGATCCCGCGAAACCAGGCACAAGGATATCGCAGGAAAGCGTTTGCGCCTGTTTACCTTCTCGTGTAAGCTTTGCGTATAAAATAAAAAACTATGACGTTCTTATTTCTGGAAAACTATCGAAACTGTTTATTTCAGATGGCTGGCTAACTCAGACTATTTTTAGTATTATTGTATCTTTAAATAGAGGTTAATTTTGGAAATAATAATGTTTCAATGATTATTATTATAATGTGCTCTTGCACGTATCTCAATGATTCACAATTTTTTAAAGATTTTTCCTTAATCTATACAATGAACGCTATCAAGATAGTTAGCCTCAACGATTCAGTCTGTACAGAGAAACCATGCCGCCAATCTATAATTATTTGTGCGTGGCTACGTTGGTTTTAACTGTGTTACTTTTAGTATTATTAAACGTGTTGATAAGGTAATAAACTCATGCAATTATATTGATTAAGATTTAATACCTTATTATTAGTAATAGAATAACAAAGTACTATGCCGTTAGATAATATTTAAAATACAGAAATGGGTTTTATCAGTTCAGCACATTTTTTAAAGCTATCGATCTAGTAGACCTTAAGGACGCGTATTTTTATGGGCTTGGTCTCATAAACATACGCAAGAATTAAGCTCACATTGTGCATACCTCTAAACACAAATAGTTTTACTTTAATTTGATGACATCCTCATCGCTATAGCAAAAAAGTGGCAATTGAAAGGATTGATATATGGGTACGCATTTAAACTACCTGATGGGCTCATTTGTTCAAATCTCAAATTATACCATTTACCTAATTTTTATGCAGCGTTGATAAGGTATGGTCAGCCCTAAAAATTTGAAGTCAATCCGATAAGCAGTTTTCGAAATATACGAGATCAGAATCAAATGAAACACTCGCAAGGCGGTGACGTTATTAAGTCCAAGAGTTCGTCTGCTATGAACTGCAACGGTCTCTCTGTGCATATAAAAGCGAGATACCCTTACTGTTTCTTTGTTCAGTTAAAGTAGAAGCTTATTATTATTACTTTTAATAGTATATTCTATAACAAGTAGGAAATGCGATCTATTCTAGGAAAAAGAAAAGGAAATTATTAAAACTTCTCTTTCTCCTGTCGATGTCAATATCGTTGCCCAGCAACGTAGGAAGGGCGATGTACATGGCCACCTGTCTTCTTAGTGGTACCCAACGGCAGCGAGCGCGACCCGACTTACTGAAATTCAATTACGAACTTTCATAATAATCATATCTGGGCTGAAGAAAATCCCCATGCTTGTTGGTTGGTATTGTGGGTGATTATATTGGACCTCATTTTTTACCAGCGAGATTAAATGGTCAAAAGTATCGTCATTTTTTAGAATTCGTGTTACCTCAATTATTAGAAATTGTCCCACTGCCAGTAAGAGAAGCAATGTGGCTCATGCACGATGGGGCACCACCTCACTTTAGCATAGTAATGGATGCAACTTATGGAGAAAAGTGGATCGGTCGCGCAGGCCACATTCATGGCCACCCAAGTCACCGGATTTAAGTCCCTTAGATTTTTTCCTTTCGGTGCATTTGAAGTGCCCCGTTTATAAAACTCCAGTCAACGCTGAAGAAGAATTAATCCAACGGATACGGGTTTCATGTAATCAGATAAGACATAAGCCGGGAACACTTTAACATGTTCGGAAATCGATGTCAAGACGAGGTAATGCTGGCAGTGAAGTTGAAGGACATTTTCAGCAACTATTGCAAGTTTTGGGTTACTTTTTGTTAAATGTTTCCTTACTGAAAAAATAGCTTGCCATTTGTATGAGTGTGGTTATAATAAAGCGTTTTTCTTGTTTGTCTGTTTTTTTAATTTCCGGCGTAGTCGTAGTTTTAGTTGCCTAATGCAAATAAAATACAAAAATTGCAAAAAATCAGTGATGCACGTTTTTTTTGTCAAAAATCTTAGTTAAGGTGCCTTCCGGGACGCCACTGGACTTAAAAATTTTAATCTAGTTAGTGCTAAATTAGCCTCTTACTACCCTAAATACCACTGCCAAATTTCAACAAAATCGACTAAAGCATTATTAAGATATTTACGAAAAAACGATATTTTTTAAAAAGTTTGACACCCTGTATCTTGAAAACGAAGCATTATCGGACCTATGTTTATAAAAACTTTTCGTCTTAAGGCGGGGCTTCATCAAACTGGCCTAGCCCGGCGGCACTGGCGGCTCTGCCGCCGGCAAAATGTTTAGCGGCTTGCAGTGGCCATCAGTGGCCTTGCCGCGAAATTAAATTCGACCACACCAAAATGGGCAAAATGACATTCGGCTTTTTAATTTTTGGTCTGTGAGTCTTTGTTCGTGGAGAGGTATGGATGACGAAAATTTTCTTTTAGGGTATCTGGCCCTGCAGATTATTCGAAAAAGGAAACTGAAAAAACGCAGGTTTTCGGTACGTCCCCGTTTAAGGAGAAGCGCATATAGTGAGTATCCCAGGGGCGTGCGGTGAGTTATGAAGAAGGGGAAGCACCGCCGGCAGGCCCGCCCGAGGCGAAAAATTTTTTGAGGACCACGCCCAAATATTGGCATATTTTCGACGTTTAAATACAGGTAGAATACTATCATGTAGGTACTGTCGAAAATGTGTGATTATGTACCTATGATTTTTTAATATTTCTTCTATTTTCTAAATGGCTAGGTACCTATGTTTTTTTTTTATTAATTTTTACGTAATTTGACTGTCGAAAACCAATTCTTTAGTGACCCAACCCTGCCTAAGAGTCGTTAAAAACAAGTTAACAAAATTTCATAACAGAAACTAATACAGAAAACTATCTATACATTTTTACTTTGAATTCAGAGTTTGATATAATTTTAAACGGATTTTTTAGCCGCCTTCACTTCTGTCTTTAAATTAAAATCTGGTGTAGGCCTACCTGTTGCAATAATATTCCTTTTTTCATCAAAGAAAAGCGTTGAAAATCCTTTTTCCAATAACTTGCATACAGAACAGATACACTTTACATTTCCCGAACTCGATGGGCCGGCAATTGGTTGCTCCATGACAAAATAAATCAAGAAGTAAGATAAACAAAGTCACAGATCCTCTACCGTGTAGCGCGTATTCCTTGCGAAAAATCGCGACAAACAATCGTAACATTCGTAACTGCGTAGTACAAACACGTGGAAACTAAATATTTTGGCGGCTTCGTTCCGGCGTCGCATCGCGGCGAAGGAAATACCGAAGTCTAACGATTTACCCTTTACTTGGCACGGCAGACCATATTAATTATTACTCGTATACGCGTATAGAGTGTAGTATACACGTATTGAGATCACTTTGATTCTTTGATACATTTAATATTGCGTTGGTCAGGGATGCATACAGGGCCGGATTTGGTTTGGAAATTAGATAGAAATAAATACTTGGGTATTTTAATTGTATGGATAGGTATAGATTAATACAAAATTTGTTTTGTCTTATGTCTTATGAAAGCGGTAGGGGAAGCAGTGCTTCCATCGCTTCCATGGACCGCACGCCCCTGGAGTATCCTCTTGTGAGTGCTCATCTAGTCCTTGGCTATCCATCATACTATTTAAAATTCACACGAAACGCACACGACGTAAACTCGGTAACTGCAAAATGCACACTGGAGTGCCCGTATTTTAACCAGAAGTGAAACAATAGCCGTAGGCCGCGAGAATTCCTTTTGATTTTTACCGACATTTTGCCGCTAGCGAAAACAAGCCGGCGGCCCATGCCGGCGGCCCATGCCGGCGGCCCTGATAAACGTTTTTGTCTATTTTATTTTAGGCAAAAGCCGGCGGCCTATGCCGCTGGCACGTGCCGCCGGGCTAGGCCAGTTTGGTGAAGCCCCGCCTTTAGAATCACTTAAAGAATCACCCCTTGAATTTTGGCCGCATACTTAAATAACACCCTGTATGAGTGAACAAGAAACATGGAACATAATATTCATTATAAATTATAAATAAGCTATAATTGGTCATAAATATTTGGTATTATTTACTATTATTGCTGTATTGATACAAATAGATAGATAAATTTGTGAAGATTTGGGCGTGGCCCAAAAATTTTGGAAAAAAACGCCCAAATTTTGTTTTTGTCTACTATTCTAATAGTTGCATAAATTTAATTTCACGTTCATTTTTTTTTATTTCTATGCAAAAAGGTCGGTTTGAGAAAGTTAGCCACAAATGATAATTATAATAATATGAGGTACCACATTGGGGGGGGGGGTCATGACCCCTATGAACCCCCCCCCCCCCCGGCCTGGTGGAAGCATCTGGATCTTATTGCAATACCCTTTATAGTAGTTGATATCCCATGGTTCAAATATTGCTACAAATACTACCTAGGTGTGCCATTTTAAAAACAGAATGAAAATTATTACTGAAACTGATTTATTTTAATTTTTTCTTTTGTTGCAGTTATCTATTTCAAACAAAAGCAGATAATATCTAATGGATGGCTATATGATTAATCGAAAAATATATTAAATACGGTTATCACTTTATCAATATTGCATTGGACTTAAAAAAGGGTTGGAGTATGATTTGTTTAAGTTGTTATTGTGTTTACTAATTTCACTGAGTAATAACATAAAAATTGCACAAAAAAGTGAAGGTTACAATGGGATATGGCGCGGTTTCAATCAGTTTATTAAAAAAGGTAAGAAACCTTTAGTTAAGTACTAAGAATATACTTACCTATACTCCTATGCAGTGTGTTAAATTTCATATTACAATATATCATTTATTTTTTGTTGCAAGTTAAAAAGCTGTATGATCAGACTTTAAATAAGTTTATATTTTAATTTAGAACAATATAAAAAGAACGTGGTTGCGGTGTGTTTATTAGTAGCAGTTGATTATGAGTTCCAGGATAGTTCAACGGGTTTTATCCAGAATGGTACCAACAATTATTATCATTAAAGTGTAATTTTCATCTAAGGTCGTACTGTCTAGCGGTAGAGCTTAATACCTGTTAAGTGTCAGTAAATACCATGCAGCATTGTCAATCAATCAGTTATCCGTGGTGTAACAGTCGTTACACGTAGTTCGATTCATCGCTAATATACCCAATTTCTTGAACAATTCACGCGATGGGTTTTACGAACAGCACAAAGAATTTATGGTTGAAGCATATAAAATTTACTGGAAGGAAATTATTTATTAGACCTGACATTTTTTCCTAATGAAGCCTGCTTCCACCTCACCGGTTATGTGAATTCTCAGAATACACTCATGTGGAGTAGTGAATATTCCCATTTTTTTGTCCACATTGCACCCTCAAAAAATTGGTGTCTGGTTAGCTGTTCTCCAAAGAAAAATTGTTGGTCATATTTTTCTCCATGACACAGTTACAGCACAGCGGCATAGGGACAATATTTTGAATCCATTTATGGAGCAATTACTTCACGATGAAGGTACGTTTTAGTTATTTTCAACAGAACAGTGCAACCGCCCATATATCCTTCGAAACTATTAACTATAGTCCTCGCCAACTATAAGTGAGTTTAAAAAAAAAACTCGATAAAAACTCGTAAATACCGACAAAGACCCCACCAGTGTCGATTTCAATAAGTAGCCAGGGTCGGATCGGTTAGCTTGTTCTTCGATATTATTTTTAATTTTTAAATTATTGATGAAATTTATGATGAGGTTTTCAGAAATCGCAAATAACATATAGTACGAGATCACAAAATTATGAATTTAAGCAGAACTTCAGCTTAAGGTAGGAAACATATTTTTTCTGATTTCTAATTAACTTACCGTATATGTCTCAACTGGAGCTTTCATCCAAAGATACATCTAAATAATCTTCTGTATCCTCTGCCAGATTGATAACAAATCTATCACCACTATTGAGAAGAATTTGTCGCAATTTTCGATATTCTTCAAATTTTTAATTCTGCCCACATAAGTTCAATGGTGTTAAAAATACAAAAATAAGGCGGTAGCATACTGTTTTTCTCATTGTTTAAGATGAAGTGCTTCCAACAATTATTTTTTGGTATACGATTCTTCGAGAAATAGGTCATGGTTAAGAGAAAATTCTTGAGTTTCCTGTTTTTTGGAGGACAAATTGGGCAATTTATGAATTTGTCTAGAATGGTAAGCTGCATTATCTAATACAATGACACTGTAAGATTTTAAGTTTAAAATTAAAAAATCTTCAAACTGCTCCTCAAAAATATTTGAATCCATATTTTTGTGGTAATCACATTACAACTTTTTACCGCACAATTTAAGCAAATTTATAGTACAACCATTCGTAGATCCACAATGCAAAATGACAATACGAGATCCTTTGCTTGGAGGTATATCTTTTAATTGACATCTGCTAGAGCCATTAGTCCAACAGTTTTTTATATTTAATGTATCTGTTTTCCCCTTCTTCCAAGTTCATTTATTTTTTCTAAATATTCTATTCGCCATTTTACGATTCTGCTACTTTCCATTATTGCAGCATGCTTATTAACAATTTTAAATTTGAATTCCAGTTTTTTAAGCCTTTGTCGTAAAGTGCTTTCTGAACAAAGTTTTTCGAGCTCTTGAAGTTTTTTTACTATTATGGGAACTTCATTATTTTTATATTTTTAATAAAGTAGGTAAACGTCTTAATAGTTTGGCGGTAGCCAAATCCAAATCTTTAGATTTACCTAAATCGGATCGTTTTTCCTTTGTCTATAGACTTACATAAAGTACTATAAGGAACCTCTGTTAGCTCGGAAGTTTTTTTTACTACTTCGGATTTGCTATATTCTATGTGCATGGGGTCTTGTTTTAGGTTTTTATTCACATTTAAACAAATTTCCTTTGCCTGAAAGCTCGAAAATACTTTACGCTTTTTTTGTAACGTTCCTTTTCCTAATTACTCCCCTAAATCTAAATCAACGGATTCAACCAAATTCGCAGCAGGGTCGTTTAGAACATCTTCAGGTTCACAATACGTCTCCTGCCGCCTCCAAAACCTATGAAAATTTTCCTCCCACGGTCGAAACATTGTCCTCCAATAGAAAAATTAATTTTATCAAAATCACGAAACACGAACACTGAACAAAAGTATTTTAACTTAAAGAATATAAATCCTAAATGAAACACTAAATTAATAATTATTACTAGATATTATATATATTTATAATTAATGCAAAAGAATACCAAACTGTACAACAACAAACTGAACATGAAAATACTAAATCAACGCAATGTTTAGATGCCAGACCGCATAGGTAATTAAAACACACACACACACACACACTTATTAATACTACTCCGGCTCTGGGACCGTTTTTTTTACAGGGTACAAGACAATTAAAGTATAGCAGGGCAAAAAATCGGGAACTGAATTTAATATTTTAGTGTGGGAGAATATGTTAAATTAAATAAACCTTAGACCTACTATATTGTTCTAGTTTTTGTTAAAAATTTAATAAGTCTGAAAATACCATATATACCGATTAAAATACATTTCTTGCAATAAATATAAACAGTAATTTTGTACAAATAACGAATTTATTTTAATATTTATTTAAACTATTCAGAAAAGCTATGCGCCTGGTCTAAATACTGACGGTAGGTTTTAGAAGATAAAAAAATATCAGTTTTTATAGAAATCTCACTTATATCTGGCGACGACTATACTTACGCAATTTTTTCGACGACAGATTGATCAGTTTTCGAACAGACATTCAATTCCTACCCAGATCACCTTATTTGACGGTTATGGATTACTTCATTTTTCCTCATTTGAAGAACAATATTTTTAAAATACTTGTTGAAAATTTAGAACAGTTATAAGAAAGGATTATCCAAGATTGTGGTAACATTTCACCAGAGATGCTGGTTAACGCTTTCAGAAATATGAGGAGACGTGTGAATTTATGCTTGGAGCATGGTGGTGACCAATCTCAGCAATTTCTATAATTTTTATTTTATTATATATTATATATTTTTACTTTGTAAATTTTGAAAACAACAAAAGTAAATTTGTATTTGTTTACTTATTTTATTATTTATTAGTTTGACATATCATGTCATAATATGAATTTGACACACTTTTAACCTAGATTTGGTCGTCTCCTTACAATTGTGATCTAAACCAAGCCCTACGTTTTCAGTCCAAGCCCTCTTGGATGAAAATTGATTTTGCTCGCTCGGTATAAATGCCATTTATTAAGCAAAATATTTTAATTTTTATATTTTCTAAATTTGTGTTTAACCAAGACATTATTATTCTGTTCGACTGCTTTGATATAAATTGTTAGTTATTTAATGTCAACAATAACAATGCACCAGTGTAATGGATGACTGGCGTGCCACCGCTATAGTCTGTAACTTAATGTGAGAGAGTAATAAATCATTATTGAAATATAAAACCTAGTGGTCTTCGCCGTATTCCATAGGCGTAGTCCAATTATTATTTCATATAACATTTGAAGTTGCAAAAATAGTTGAAATGTGTTCGAATATGACTGGAGTCGGACAGTCAACAATATACCGACTTGTGCACGAGGATCAACGCGGCCCCGTCAGGTCACCAAAGAGAAGTACAGGAAGAAAAAAAAACTGTAATAAATGAGGATGAAAATACTGTCATCAGAAGAATCATACACTCGTTTTACTTAAAAAAGGAAATGCCTACCTTGGACAAAATTATGTTTGAAATGAAGATAGATTATTCATTTCACCCATGGGTAAGAAGAAACTATGGAAAACTTTGAAGAAAATTAATTTTTGTTATGAAAAAATTCAAAACAGAAAATCACTTTTAATAGAGAAAGACGAAATCATCTGCTGGCGACGACGATATTTGAGAGCAGTTAGACAGTTTCGAAGGGAAAACAGGAATATCTATTATATGGACGAAACTTGGTTAAATGAAGGATATACCGTTGGTCAAATATGGCAGGATAAACAAATAAAAAACGCGAGGCAAGCTTTCATGGAAGGATGGTCTACTGGAATAAAAGCACCCTCGGAAAAAGGTAAAAGATTAATAATTACTCACATTGGTAGCAAAAATGGATTTGTCAACAGCGGCTTACTAGCATTTAAATCAAAACGGACTGGGGACTATCATTAAGACATGAACGCTGATGTCCTTGAAGAATACTTCCAGCATGGATAATGCCAGCTACCACTAAAGAAAATCCGAAAAAATACCAACGTGTTCTTGGAAAAAAATGACATCATTCATTGGCTTACTGTAAATAAGAAGCCATTTCATAAAGATATGCTGAAAAAGGAGCTACTGGAGATTGTTAAGTTGAATAAACCTTTTTATACGAAATTTGTTGTCGACGAAATCGCTTCAAAACGAAATATAACTGTACTTTGCCTTCCGCCATATCACTGTGAATTAAACCCCATAGAATTGGTGTGGGCGCAAGTAAAAGGGTTTATAGCAAGGCATAATACCACATTTAAAATGAGAGACGTTGGAAACCTCTTGCAAGAGGGAATAAAAAGAGTGGATTGTGAAAAATGGAGAAAGTACGTCGACCATGTGATTGAAATAGGAGAAAGAATGTGGGAAGCTGATAACATGCTAGAACACACTGTAAAGCCCCTTATTATTTCTCTGGACCCCAACGACGATAGTTTATCGGACTACTCGGAACATGATGCCTAAAATTTAAAAATCAAGTTATTGTATTGTACAATGTACAGGGTTATCCAACCAAGACTAGACAAGGCGATTTTTTGATTTTTCCTGTACTTTTATAAAAAAACTGAAATAGCCATCTTAAGTCATTTTCTCTCGCGAATTCGAATACCTTCAGCAAAAAACAATTGAACATCAAACAAAAGTACTAAGGGTCACTTTGTATTTTTTTTAAATGGGATGCCGTATTTTTAATGAGCTTATCCGATTTCTCATATAAATTTTGATCTAAAATGTTGGATTTTTAATTTTTTTTTTTTTTTTATTTTTACGGTAGACGAACATTTTCCGAATTTAAAACTGAAGAAAAAAGGCGTTTTTGAATTAAAAATCCAACATTTTAGATCAAAATTTACATGAGAAATCGGATAAGCTCATTAAAAATACGGCATCCCATTTAAAAAAATATCAAAGTGACCCCTAGTACTTTTGTTTGATGTTCAATTGTTTTTTGCTGAAGATATTCGAATTTGCGGGAGAAAATAACTTAAGATGGCTATTTCAGTTTTTTTATAAAAGTACAGGAAAAGTCAAAAAATCGCCTTGTCTAGTCTTGGTTGGATAACCCTGTACATAGTAGATTTTTTTTATAAATATTAATATTTATTTCAATTTGTCTATTTTTATATTTATCTTACTTCTATATAAGTCTTTATCTACCTAATATTAGAATAATTAATATCTCAATAATCTGCCTATCTCTATAATAATCAAGTATAATTATTACTATACTTCTTATTCTAATAAACTACCTGAAGTAACGCCGCTGTCACCTTAATTATATTCACCAAACTCGACTTTCTTTTGTATGCAAATTAGAGTGACCCTAATTTAGGACCGATTCGGGGTGTGTAGGTCTAAAAAACGGAATTTTAAAAAACTATAATTGCAATTTACCTGAAATTAACAATGCAACCTTTAAGTTGTCCACCCTGCTTAATGGGTCTTGTCATTGCAAATTTACATTTTATTACTCTCTGGCATTAAGAAACAGAGTACAGAAGACTAAAAACTTAAAAATCTATATCCACATCCATGCACGAAATTTTTGCTAACCTGAACTAACCTGTACTTACCCAGTGACGTAGACAGATTGTATAGAGGCGGAAGGGCGCCTATAGACGTAGTTATCATTTTTTGTTAGGGATACCTGTGAATGCAGGCAGCATTTTTTTGGAATCACGCATAAATTTCGTCAACTTTCACCCAACTTGACCTAATTCATGTCGTTGTCTACTAACAAATTTCGTAAATTTATTGCGATTTTTTAATTATTGATTAAGATATTAATGAGATTATTAATTTTGTTTCTGGGTCAGAAGGATTCTAGGGGGGACTGGGCCCACCTGCCCCCCTCTCTTTCTACGCCTATAGGGCGCCATGATTACCAGGGTGGGTGCCGTGGTGTTGTACCCGTCGAGTGCAAATGAGCATTATGTTTTAGCTATCAATTACATTAATAGCTTATATATTAGGCTATTTACACTATTCCATAATATGGTTAGTCATTCCTGTGATATTAGAGATAATTAAGGAAAAACATTTAAGCACAAAAAGGCTCAGAAGTGATTTTATAAGACGTATAAATATTAATGGAGAAAAAGATGTCATTGGATCTTTGTCCCACTTACCAGCTTGGGTAAGTAACTTTAAGCAAACTATAAAGAATCTAAAACGTATGAGAACAAAGCACCTTTCTCGAAATTGTATTTTTTTTTAGTAAAAAGCAATCCGTGGATAAGAATAATCTTAATGCAATTATTTTATTCTTATTCTACAACACTTTTTTCAATTTTTTTCTTCAAATTTTTCTTTTAACTTTTGTTCAAATTTTTTTTTATGGGAATTCTTTTTGCTTCTTTTTTAATCACATTTCAACCACCATCTCTACAACTAAATCCATCACCAAACCCTCCCCTTTCCTCGCTTGTCGATCCTTTCTCTTTGTTCCTATAAAACAACCCCCCCCCCCCACCTGGTCGCTAGACAGCCCTACTCTATCCTGCTGCGGTGCTCTTCATTGAGTGCCGAGGTGGGCCGACACATTTACGTACAATTGTTTTACTCTCTAGCGCGTCACGTATTATAGGTTCACACATTTATCTGTAGCTGCCAAAAGAATGCGGACAAGAACGTTAATTACTTTACGATATTGCCACATACCGTTATTTAATTATAATTTAATATTTGTTAGCAAGGAAGCTCTGAAATTAAATGTATTCGTTGAAAATAAATAATCATATATTTAAGAAACGAAAAGTATTTTATTATAATTTTAACATGATTCAAAATTATTTTGAAATTGATATTGAAATGGCATGGAAATATGGCTACATACTGGACGATTTATGGGAATAGGTGGCTCTTGTTAATTTAATTGGTAGACACGGGTTGCGTGTAAATAGTTACCTACGAGCATTGTAAAATTTTACATCACTATACAGGGTGTACCAAATTAAGTGCCCACCATTGCTAACTTTTTTATTATGGGAGATACAAAGTCGGTTAAATTAGCAAAGTAGTAGCATCTTTTCTGTTAATTAAAATGATGAAAGCAAAAAAACAATTGGACATAACGTTTCTGAATAAATAAGAAAAATGTGTTTTTTTTTTAAATAGCACACCCTGTATATTTTTTACCGAAACGTTTGCAAATCGAATACGCAATAAAAAAGTTCAACTGCAATATTGGCCTAATATTGAAAAAACATCAACACAGCCATGGAAATAAAAAATGGTTTGCCTTTGGCGTTTTCATCGAGACTACCATGAAAACAAAAACTAATTTATTTATTTATTTCAGAAATTAAAACTCGATTTTAATTTTAGCGGAAGAAATAAAAAAAAAACTATATTAAATGTTCAAACACATCACCGTTTTGTTCAATACATTTGCGGGCATTCTTTATTACACGTTTTGTAGCTTTTAAAACTGTTCTGCCATCGATGGATGCTATAATGCGTCTAATGTTGTCTTGAAGTTTGACCAGATTCGCATATCTCGTTTTAAAGACTTCGTCCTTGACATACCCCCGGAAGTAAAAGTCTAATGGAGTTACGTCAGGAGACCTTGGGGGCCAACGTATATTTGTTGCCATCCACCCATCTCTGAAAAGCCTTTCTAACAATATTCTCACTTCGTGAAACTAATGAGGAGGAGCTCCATCTTGTTGAAAATTAATTTGGTTACGGTCCTCTAAGCTCACATCATCTAAATATTCTTCAGCAATAAACAAATTTGTTCTAGACCAATAGTGCATGTTTTTACGATTAAACATACCCCTATTTGAAAAGTTCGCTTCATCGCTCCATAACATTTTCTTTAAAAAGTTAGGATTTTGCCTACACATATCTTGTAACCATTGGCAAAAAATGAGTCTTCTTTCAGTGTCACCAGGTAATAATGTTTGCACTGGTTGGTACTTATAAGGTACAAACTTATATTTTTTTAAAATCCCCCAAATTGTAAATAAACTGAAACCACTGTCTCTTACCAAATCTCTAGTTTAATTATTTTTGTGCGCTTCAAAATATGCCAATACATTTACTTCTACTTGTTCACTTATTTTTCAACGTTATGTTAGCTATGGTGCGCACTTAATTTGGTACACCCTGCATATTAATTAAGTATATATATGACCAAACTCACGGGTGTTATTCCTTACCAAATTCTAAGACAAAAAGTTAATATAAACATAGGTCCGCAACTGCTTTATTTTTGAGATAGAGATACATAATGTTACAATTTCTAAGCGGAACAAAAATGTCTCTCTTTTACCTTTTTAATAGCCAGCCCTATGATCGAATGCTCACTTTAACTTTTAACGTGAGTGTTTCCATGACAACAACCGAAAACAGCCTACTTCTTGATTTTTCACTGTGGTGGAGAAACAGCTGAGCGGTTAAAGTTATCGGATGTGATTGTCAGATTTAAGTGTCAGAATTCTTAACCTAAAAATAGTATAGATTTTAGATTTTAGAGAGAAAGTTTTATAGTGTGCGTTCGAGATACATTATTTTATGTCGTAAGTACCTATTTATATATTTCAATTGAATGCTTGTTTACATATTTACATTATTACAGCTGTTTTTTTTTAGAATATGGATTGGAATCAAAGTATTAACCAGTAAAGAACACAGACACAAGGCAAAGTTTATTTCAATTGGTAACTGTGACAAGTTTTCACCAAGAAAATGGTAAAAGAAAATATTTGATACGTAAAGAGGTTAGTTACTAAACAATTATATGTATTTACCTACTAGGTACTTCATATTAAATGTACTTTTAATTACTTTAGGGCTCCTAGTGGGAATAAAGATTATTAGTATTTGTATTTGTAGTCCGGCTTACACTTATGTATTAACATCAGTAGAATGTGGTTGCTGCATGAAAGTTAAAAGGTACTCAATAATTTATCTGCTTAACAGAAATTGAGAACAACTTGTGTCAGAAAACTCACTTAGAAAAAAAGAGATTATGGTATGAGATGCTTTCCAACTAGACAGATAACTAACTAAGAGATTATTCGCAGTGAAAGCAAAGTATGTATTGTATAATTTTAGTTTTTTTTTTATTTTAGCCTTTTTCTCAGTGATATAATGTGATGTTATAGGATATGACCAACCTAAAATTACCAGCACATATCAGGACTCACGAAGATTCCAATGTGATTAAACTCGATTCAATTTTATTCACTAATAAAAGGATCATTATCTAATAATGTGAAGGTAGGTCCCGTCTTAAAATATAGGTAGTACCTACCTAATTTTTTATTAGTATTGCTCAAACTTCTCTACTAGCACAGCTGCTTACGATCTCTTGGAATATATTTATAAAACAATAGATTCTAATTACTATACTATAGCTCTATTTTTCGATTTAATACAATACAATACAATAGTATTTATTTGTTCAATAATAAGATGCTTACATTTACTATAAACATAATAAAAAAAAACCAATAGGGGCTGTTGAACAATGTCTGGAGAGATTTTTGTAAATAACCATTTTAAATTTGTAATTACATTACATTTAGACAATGACAATTTTGATAAAATTACACATGCTTAAAATTGTAACAAACATTTAAAATTTAACACTGAATTATTCCTTTATCAGGATCATCAAAGAATTCATTAAGGTTGTAGAAGGCCTTACTGACTAGATATTTTGTTAAGGTATATTTTAGTTTATTCTTTGGCAGGTTTCTAATTTCGTCTGAGAAACAATTAAAAATTTTTATGATGCAGTATTTTACATTTTTTTGGAGGTATGTAAGTATAGTTATAATTTTCTGGTACTAAATTACTTTTATGGCGAGTGTCATAATCATGTTTCACATTAAAATCGAGGAAAAGATCCCTATTATCACATACAAATATTACAGAGTCCAAAATGTACATTCCTATTACCGTCAGAATATTTTTTTCTACAAAAACAGACCTACAACTTTCCTGCTGTTTCATCCTAAAAATATTTCGGATGCACCTTTTTTGCATGACTATAATTCTGTGTATTTCCGTTGAACTACCCCAAAATATCACTCCATATCTTAGCCCAGCGTTTGACTGCGTCGACACTGACATCTTGCTTAGAAAGTTGCGTGCTATGGGAATACGTGGTAATATTTCTGACTGGCTGGAATCATTTTTCTCTAATCGCCAAATAAGAGTAAAACTTTAGGGCTCCTATTCGGAGAAACTAAATATCAGATAGGGCGTTCCCTAAAGAGGCGTAATGGCGTAATCTCTCCCTTGCTTTTTGCATTATTTATAAACGATTTGAAAAAATGATGCAACAGTAGTCATACCTGCTTCTACACTTAATCAACTACTTGAAATAACTTATACAATTCTGCTTAGATTTTCTGTTTGGTGCCAAACAAATCATCTAGTTGTTAACACAAATAAAACCCATTACATGGCATTCTATAAAAAGCAGCAGATTCCTGATTTATACTTAAAATTGAATAATAATTTTATTACAAGAGTAGAACAATGCAAGTTTCGGGGTCTTCACCTAGACTCACAATTAAAGTAAACAGCCCATGTAGACAATGTTGCTGCAAAACTAAACTGCTTATTATGCCTTTGTCAACCTCAAAACCTTTATGAACCCCAAACAATTGTTAAATATATATTATTTTTTGGCCCACAGCCACTTAACTCTTTTTGTGCTTTACTGAGGACAAACTACTCAGAACTTCAAAGATTATTTATTCTTCAAAAAAAAATTATTCGTAAAATCTACTCCTTAAGCCCACTTGAGTCATGCAAAGAAACCTTTCGGTAGCATTAGATTCTCACACTTCCAGGTATTCTGATTCTTATTGCACTGATGTTTGTTAAAAAACACTCCTACAAGTTTTAATATACCTACTTCAGATATAACACTAGAAACTCAAATAAAATCTATATTTCAGGCTACAAAACATCATCATATCGGAAAAGCCTATCTTAACTTCTAAAAAATGTCCTAAGCTCTCTTTTAAAACTATTAATCGATGAACACTCCTTGACATATCTCGGTAGATCATTGTACTCTTTAAGACCTTTGAAAAATAAAGAATTTATAGCTCTCCTGGAATTAGTCCTCTTGATATAAAAATCATTTCTATTTCGAGTAGGGTAATTATGTACATCACTGTTATGGGCAATAAATCCACCAAGGTAAGATGGGAGAAGACCATTTAATAACTTATATATAAAAGCCATGGCCAAAAATTGTGTGTCAGAGGTTACAATGAGGATGGTATATATTTGCCATCTTCCACTCAGTGATGTCCTATGCAGTCCTGACATGAGGCTGTGCAAGCCAGTCAGGGCAAGTTTTTGGTCTGCAGAGGATAGTAGTTTGAATAACTCTAGGACTAGGCTGGAGAAAAAACTGCAGATAGGCATTTATACAGCTAAAAATTCCCACTTTTCTATCTCAGTACATATTAAAGTGCCTGTTACAACCCTACATAAAAGGTCTCGCTTTCATCTACTATAAACTACATAGTATATTATTCGACGTTAGTAATGTGTAGACATTTTAGTTTTTGCTTTCTGCCATGGGGATAATTACTATACAATTTAAAAATATGTTAAAATAAACTTGATTTATTTTTGAATTTCATTCCAAAATTCTCATTCAGCAAACCTTTTTTGAGCAATCATAAAAGTAGGTTTGTCAAATGGGAAACTTCAGGAGTGACATTCCAGGATGCCCTGTAGCTAGATAAAAAATTAATTTGTAAAATGCTGTTAACAATTTTAGGTTTTTGGAATATCTAGTTGCAGTAGATAGAGAAAACCCCACCACATGAAACACAAAGCCATGAGACATGACACTAGTTTGCTGCTTCCAGTTGTAATTTTACGTTATAAAATGTAAATTTGGTTTAACAATTAAGTTACTCCTGTAATTTTAGATATTAATTTAGTAAAACCATTATATAAACTATTTTCGTTGTTACTTATTTATTTATTAGCGAGCAAAATCACATTTACAATTTTTACAAAATCTGGTAGGTAGGTAGGTACTGCTAATAATATTCAACACGATTGTCAAGACTAAAATAATATCTTATCAAGAACTTGCTAAATTTTTTTTTGTATTTTGGTTTCACGACAAAGCTATAATATTTTTCAGTTTAAAAAGAAGTTAGTTAACGTTAGAATTTTATATGTGTCACTTTCTGCTTACTAAAAAAAGTAACCCAAAACTCAAAAGAAACTTGTTCAAAACAAAATCGTATTCGGGAGTATTTTATTTATTATTTGATAATTATTATAAAACTGTAACCTTGATTGTTTAATCCTTTTGGTGATGTTTCGAGACAGCTTCTTTATGTAATATTAAAATTAGTGTGAAAACTAGAAAATTTTCGATCAGGAAATCATAAGTATACTGTTCCCTGTACCTCCGGAAAAACGTGGTAATTTAACCAATTAATATTTTAAAACCCCTTAACATGTCTTTAATAATTTAGAGTTGACCTTGTTCGTTACTGACCTCGTCGCATTTTAATTAATATAAAAAAAATATATATTAAATCCGGTCCTAAATCAACATATATCTCCACCTAAAATAAAAGTAACTAGAATGTGATACATGCCATAAAAATGTAACCTCAACTGACTTCTTTCTAAACCGAAAGATACTATACCTACTGTTTTTGCGATAAAATTTTAAGGAAGTCTCAGAGATACCTTCATACAGGAAATATAAAAAGGGTCATGTTTTTAAACAATGCTGTTATGTTAAGCGATTCTTTTAGAATTTTAGTATACCTAAAGTTATCTAAAAGTAATTTCTATAATTTAATATTTTTATTATAAATATGGGGCTGTACCCTGTTCCTGTCGCGACTTTACTGCAGTCTAAAGTTTATCCATTGTCCATGTTTCTGACACTAATTGCTTTAATAATTTTTGCACCTCAGAACATTTCAGGTATTTTTAAACTCAACAACTCAACTTCATTGGCATTCTTTCCTTCTACATCTCAATTTCTAATCTTGCCCATTCTATACTAGTTCTTCGTATTGCATCCAGCTGCTTCTGCCTCATTTGCCTACAAACAAAAAATAGTAAAATAACATTCGAACTTATTTAAATATTTTTAGTATTAACTTTGCTCTAGGCTACCATTCCTCGATAGTAATATTTTAGTTTCTGAATTTTACAGGTGCATATGTTCTTTGTTAAGATACTGGTAGGTATAAAAATAGGACTGAATGTTTTTTTAATACTAGTAGACATCATCTCGATCTAATCAAATTATTAATAAAATGGTAAAAAAAAGGTTTAATAAGATAGAATGTTGATATTTTTATTAAAAATAAACAAAGGAATGCTCTGCATAGGATAGATAGGATAACTAACCTGAATCCTTACCTTATGAGATATTTTTACAAGCACTTAGGTAAGTAAACAACAAAAATATCTACTCTCTATTCTATTTCTAACTTTAAAACTGTTGTAAATATTTTAGAAAAATGGATCAAAGCCCAACGAATACCAAGGGACAAAGCCCTTACTCTCACTTTTGTATTCCTACCTGGGCTTTTGAATTGTGACCCTAGTGGTTCAATTTTTTATAAACATTAGGTACCTACTATAAGATCTATAAATACAACACAAGTTGTGTAATTTGTACGAAACAATACTTGGTTGATCCAGGTTTTAATAATTATCTAGTATCTAGCTACCTAGTTTAAAAACTTACCTCTATTAGGTATAAATTGTTGCCAAAGCTGAATTTAACTTTAACATCATGTATTTTTCAACTTGTAAATTATAGGAAACTATTTGAAGGCTTCAATAAATATTAGAAAATGGTATAATTCTTATATTTTATTCACTTCTACGTGTAATTCAGTAGCTGGTACGGATTTAGGTAAATAGAAGGAAATCTCCTCGAAATTCTCTCCTCTCATGTTTTGTTATGATCTAAAAGGTATAAAAGTCACTATAAGGGAGTTGTAAATCAAATCAAATCAACTTTGTTCAGTAATTTCAAGATTTTTAAAGTAAAATAATCTGAAAGTAAAATCCTTTGTAAAAATCTATACCAACAATGTACTTACAATTGTGTTTTAACTTACCGTTATTAATATATTTCCATTTCTTTATAAAAAACGAGCTAATACATCTAACAAACGTTGCATTTTTCACCAAAAACTATTCGATTACTAATTTTTGAAGCAAAAATCGCCTAAAATCAACAAATATGCGAATAAAACCCAGCTGTGGCCGTCATCCGCTCGCAAAAGTTCATTGACCGCTTGACAACTTGACATTTCCAAACAATCTTCAAAATTTCCGGGATTGATAACCGAACTCGTCCCTGATTGGCTCAAATATGCTAAAGTACTCACTTTAGGGATTGCGTCACTCCTGTTTAGGATGACGAGATCGAGAATTAACACGACCGTTAACTGTAGTTGCATCATACCAAAATGGAAAATAGCATTGGATTTTAACCCACTCACTTTAATTTTGAAATTAACGGCTCGCGTTAACTTGTGAGTTTGATCATAGGTCTGATTATATGCCTGTAACAGTTTAATGTCGTTTAGGAGATAAATGCAATTTTATCAAACTCTAGCATAGCCATATGCAAATAACCGCAATTTATTTTGGTGATCGATTACCATCAGTGATAAAACGTTATTATGAAAATAATATTTATTATGAAGGAAACAGTGGCGTTCCTATCATTTATTTCGTTAAAAATACCAAAAGGATAGCGCGGACGCCACTGGTGAAAGTAGCCCAAATACTTTTTACGAAAAAAATGTGTTTTTATGCCTAGTTAGTACCTTCTAAAGTTCAAAACGATATCTAAAGCGGTCTCAAACATATTAAGGAAAGAACAATTTTCTTTCAAATTTCCAACACCAAATAAAGCGGTTGAAGACCTATCAAGGGCGGTTTTAGCTTTTCAACGTGGGAGGGTATTTTCAAATCCCAATTTTTTTAAAAAATGGTATCAATTACCTATGCATTTAGATAGGTACATTTTTTTTTAAAGCAAGCATGCAGTAATAAATAGAAAAGCTCTAATCTGAACTAACCAGAAAATAAGTTTGGGAGGGCTAGAAAAAAAATAGCGCCGCAAGTGAAAAAAAAATAAAAAAAATAAGTAATCGCGCGTATTCACCTAAGTATGAACGGCAACAAGGTAATGCGAAGCCAAACGGGCGTCGCGTCGTGTCATCGTGGCGCTGCAAACAGCATTTGGTTGTACCTTCTACCTATTGTTTTTCTGCTTTTTTAATCTTTTTGCTTTTCGCTTGTTTAAAATTCTAAATTCATGGGTGGGTAATTACCCTATTACCCCCCCCCCCCCCGTAAAACCGCCCTTAAGACCTATGTTTATATGAACTTTTTGTCTTAACATTTACCAAGTTATAACACCTTTGAATTGGGCTACATACTAATAAACACCCCGCATTTAGCACTAAGTAATTTTTAAGAAAACGAAAAACTAGAAAAATGTTAAATAATCATTTAGGATTTAAAATCTTGTTACCAAACCGAATATTAACTAAGTTCTTGAGTTTGAACGGCGCTGGCGTGTTTTTCCATATAAACGCCGTTATAATAACCAAAGCACTTACTTTACTAACGGCTTGTTGGAGATTGGAGACGTCTTAAAATGGAGTTTAAAAGAAGGAAATCCCATTTTTCCTAATGGACGAAGTCTTTGATCATTTATCATGATTCAATGTATTAACAAAGAGTAACACAAACCATACTCTTTGGTATTAATATGGTAATATTTCAGCTACTATTGGATTTTTTTTGATATCTCGGTGAGAATCCTAAAAACTGATATTGGATATGTAAATAAAACAATCAAGTCTTCCTCCACAAATTTAATTATAAAAAGGAAGGGTTGTTACGTTCCCTACATGTTTAGGGCGTCTAGACGTCCATCTTAAGGGGATACTAGAAGGGAACGCATTTTGGTAAAACGACCAGTTAAAATAAAGTAAATTGTGACTGGTACAACTAAACAAGAGTAGGAATTTCAAAATTGAAAACGGAGTAAACTTGCTTGTGAATATTGTAAATGGTGTCATGTTGTTAGTATGAAGATTTTATATTATGAATTATGTAAGAAGATTTTAGTTTAAGGGAGAGAAGATTTAAATGAAAATTGTTTAAATTAAGACATTTTTAAGAACTAATAGATTTTATTAGGTACCTATTGTTTTAAAATTTAAAGAAAAAAAAATGTGAAATAAGAAAATTAGTTAAAATGTGGATTCTATGCCGCATGGTAGTAAATAGAGAAAAAACTTTTTGTTTTATGTTAAGTGATTAAAATTGAAAATGAAAATTTAAGTGTGCTAACCACAACCGTGTTCCTATACTCAAAGTCTAAAATTTCTGTCAGTAACTCATCACTAGCATATAGAGAGCTTCGGGTTGTGCGACGTCAGGGGAAATCCAGTGGCGTGTGCATTTCAAAAAATAATAAATGATGAAATTTCGTCGGAACGTCATATAATTTTTCATGAACTAAATTTATTTCATTAACCCTTCAAACTTAATCCTAGAAGAGATCCATAAATGCCCGCCTTGAACTATTAATATTTAGATATTGCCATACCTTCTCAAGTGTGTACACCATATATGTATTAGTACTATATGGCTATTACCCTGAATATCTTGAAGCAACAACAGAGATAGAAGATCCAGGGTAATTTCGACTTATGCGCATGCGCCGTAAGGGTATTGCCAAATGTACTTTTATTTCTTTAGAACAGGGCAGAAGAGTGAGCCTTAGAAAATTAGAGCAATGATAAAATTACCAAAAATCTTGCTAAAAAATTGTAAGCTTAGCATTAAGTCTGTACTTCCAAGTGCTTTCAAATTATTTGTTTCCATTTCTAAACTTAAACGCGTTAAATAACAATTTCATATAACTGGAAACTGGAAGGTGACAACGTGACAGTCTCATTTTTATTCGACATAACCTCGAAATCTTTAGCAAATGTTAATTTCTTTGGCAGTTCGCTTCATCGAGTTGATTTGGTATTATTAACGGCTTTTGTGTACTGTTTATCTTTACTTTTCTGCAAATTTTGATTGTGTGTGTGAAGTGTGATAATTTTGAGACGATGCCAAGGCAAAACAGAATATTTTACATTATTTTATTATTATTAGCGTAAAAACTTAAACAAAGATTTATCGTTCTACAGGCATGTACCTAGACCGGATGTTTCTTCCTTTTAACTTCCGTCACCTACGTTAATTTCGTGAGGGAACAATAACTAGGTAGTCCATTTCCTGAAGATTATTTTCCTTTGCTGCTGTTGATAAGTTGATACCTATACTTAGGTACCTACCTATTTTTACCGAAAATTGCATATACTTCAAAGAATCCTACAAAAACCTATTATTTTACTTGTTAAACTCTAAGAATAATTGTAAAATATCTAATAAAAGTTTTATTAATATGTTTACCTGCGTTCTTTTTCTTTTCTCAATCGAAATAATATACAAAATCTTAAACAAATCAAGAACTTTAATGTTTGTTTACAAATTTCGGTCCAGTTGTCAAAGTCAAATGTGATAACCTCATTTTTTTTTTCGTTAAAACAAACGTCTATTTTCTTTTTCTCGCGCATGCGCACTGCGCGAAATGACCCTAACGGAACAAGGAACCTCGGCTTCACTACGTTTACATTGGTTAAATAAGCAAGGCGCCATATAGTACTAATACATATATGGTGTACACTTCATTGAGCCATGTTTTGTCAGTGTAATACAATTTTTTCCCGAAACTCCCGTATTTCTTCCAATTATTTTCGCCGCCATACAATAATTTAATTTTTTTCAATTAGTATTAGTTGGCTTTTTCGATTTCGTCAATATACCCAAAATTAATTTCTTTCAATATGCGTTCAAATACTCTGATTAATATTTTAGGTAAAGATGTGTCCTTCCTTCTTAATTTCAGTCATAATTTTTTGTATTCTGGATATTTCATTGTGGAAAAAAAATCCATGGATTTTGCGACGAGTGGCGTATTTTGTGACATCATCCAGGATTATTTTTTTCCGTCCTCTCGCTTCTCCGCTCCTCGACTATTTTCTTTTTCGCATTTTCTTGAGGAATGCTTTTCAAAACTCCATGCGGGAGGAAAGTTTCGTTAAAGTGCCACATATTTCTACAGCATCCAATGTGGTTAGTTCAGGATTTCATTCTCCAATTCCATGGTATACGTTTTTAACTATTATCCGTGCTTTTAATGTTAATTAAGAATTTTTTAGGGGCGGACATCTAGTTGAAGGTTCAGTAACAGTGCCGGTTTACCTACTAGGCACACTAGGCACGTGCCTAAGAGTGCCGAGGATTTGATGGGCGCTGCAAGCTACTAAAAAATTTAGCTTTCGTATTTCAAAAATTAAGAAAGATCTTTAAATAAAGATTTAAGATGCTACTAAATTACTACTTTCCTGGGGCCTACATTTTTATTAAATATAATATAGGGGTAAAATATCGATTTAGCAAAGTTGTTAAACTGTGTTTTTAATGATATTTTTCAGAAAATGGGGGTCATGTATTTAAAATAGTTATTGACGATAAAATTTCACATAGCTCTCTCCGGTAGGGAGAGAGGCGCAAGGCTAAATGTCCTAAGGGCGAAAAGTGGTCTAAACCGGCACTGCTAATATCCATAGTTTACTCAATTAAAAGCAATTAACAACACTAAATTATTATTATAACTATTAGCATAAGTAATTATTTTACTGTAACTACCTACGTAAATATTAGAATAATCTGTTAATATTAGTCATTTAAGACCTTATGAAGAAGACATAGTGTGTTGAAACAATTGTTATGGCAATTTTAAAATAAAATATATTATTGTGGAAATTATAACCGTTAGTGTTATTTATTTATTTTGTCTATAACAATATATTTACATAAAACAATATATATGTAAACGACGCATACCTATACTACGAAAACTGAAAGGAACTCACAATATATATATCGACTAATTAATAATTAAAACACAAATTAATCAAGCAGTGCGAAAACCTAGCCGGCACGCCTATTTTCAAGTCTTTGAAGTTGTGAACTCGGCCTGTGTATATTGCCACATTGCAATGCTATTTTAACTTATTATTGCTTATTGCGGCTTGTATGACAACGCCGTCTCTTAAGTTCACTGTTGTTTTTAGCGGAAAACATTTTTAAATGCATAAAAAACATTTACTTGTACAATATTTTTATTCTGTCGCTTCTTGGCTTGGTTGGTGTTACACGAGTCACTGACAAAATTTGTGGATTTTGGATATAGACACATGTGTTTCAAAGTAAAGTTAACGTGGAAACGGATATGACATCAGCAAAATATGACAGTCATCCTAAAATCTAAAAACAATTATTGATATTAGATAAATAGTATTAAAATACCACCGAAATCAAAAACCTCGATTTTTTAAAATATGAATCAGCAACCAATAAACAACCTCCTATATAAGGTTAATTGAAATTTCTTTCAGTCATGACGCCTCCGAACTGCAATCTTGTCGTTTTAGGTGTGCTTTCCAGATATGGAACGCGTCGAATGGATAAACAGAATAATCAAAAAATTATGGCCAAACGTAAACAATTACGTCCATGACATAATCAAGCAGCTATTGGAAGAGAAACTTAATAAAAAGTTGGGGAAATATAAACTTTCCGGACTGGTGTTTGATAAACTGATTGTGGGGACAGTGGTAAGCCGTAAAGTTCATTATATTCCAGTATTTTACAAAACAATACCTAATAAAAAGCAGCTTAAGAGTATTTTGTTCTCCAGATAGAATCAAAACAAAACTTTACCTTAAATCCATTTAAATATCTTTGCCGACATTAAAAAAATAATGCTAATTTTCCCCGACCGATATTCCTATAAAATTAAAATATTTGTTTTGTTTTTCATTTAACTAACATTGTGTTTTTCCTGTCCGCGGCTTTAAACCCATCTTTTTAGAAGATAAAATATAAATAATGACAGTGACTAAAAAATTCTTAAAGCAATTCTTTAAAAATGTATTGGAAGTGATATAATATCGGATTTTGTAACGGAGTCTTGAAATGCTTCACATATTGTTGTTGGTTTTCTCAGTATACCGGATGTCAATGAAACCATTAAACGTAATTGAGCAGGTTTGTTCAGGTTAGTACGCAATTTTATGACTTATACAGGGTCTCCGGTAACTATATGGCATATTCTCGGGAGAGTGTAAGGGAGGTCAAAATAACCCTAATTTGTCATTGAAAAAAAAATCCTAAAGTGCTCCGTAATGGAGAAACAGAGCCCCATAGGGATACTCAGCGACTTACCTTTTCGGCTCTAACTTTTAAACCGACATTTATAATTTGATGATCAAATCAAATCAAAATCAAATTTTATTGATATGCATCACAATACTGTACAATATTACCTTAAAGCTACAACAATAATAACATACAATTTATATACAAAAACTAGGCTAAAACTTAACTTAAACTGCAGCAATATACTAATTATTAAACCAAGAGAACTAAATTATTTAAAAATTCATTTAATGAATATTTTGTAGAATTTACAAGGTGCGTTCTTAGTACATTTTGAAATTTATTGAAAGGTAAATTCTTTATATGTGTGGGTATTCTGTTATATAGGTTCTTTCCTTGGTGGAAGGGAGAACGTGATGTTAGTGACCTGATAGACTGTGGCACTGTAATATTTTAACTAAATCTAGTGGTAAGGTTATGTACATTACTCCTGTTTTCAAAATATCCATTTAAATTGTAATTATGCAAGAGACTTACAGTAACGAAAATTAAAACATCAAAAAAAGTTAGTATATTAAGTTTTTTAAACAGCGGCCTACATGATGTCATACTCGAAGCATTTTCTATTAGTCTGATTGCTCTTTTTTGTAAGAGAAAATTTATGTTGGTTTTTGATGCTGCAGCCAAACCCCAAAATGGTAGACAGTATCGAAAATGGGACTTGAATAAGGCATAATAAATCTGTATAGCAGTTTCTCGATTTAAAGTCTTTCTTGTCGTTTTTATTGCAAACAGTCCTGTTGCTAATTTTTTTGTAACAATATTTATATGAGCATCCCACTTTAGACCATTATCTATTGTTATTCCCAAAAACTTTATCCCCGATACCATACTTAGTTTAGTGCTCTGAATTTCTACGTTTAAACTACATTTATTTTTAAAAACCATATATCTTGTTTTGCTTAAATTTAGACTATTAGAATCAAACCAATCCTTAAGCAGCGATAAATCCTTATTACCTTCTTGCTGTAAAAAGTCTGCGTTGTTATTAGACCAATATATAGTGGTGTCGTCTGCAAAGAACGTAAAACAACCTTTCACTGGAAGGCATGTCACATCCTCAAGGAAGAGAAGGAACAACAGAGGACCGAGCACTGATCCCTGAGGCACACCGCTTACTATTGGAGCAGTTTCGGAGTAAACAGTATTGTAGGAAGAATCATACACTTTAGTTATTTGTTTTCGACCCATCAAAAATGTCCGAAACCATTCCCTAATTACCCCTCGAAACCCATAGAATTCCAGCTTCTCTAATAGAGATTCATGATTGACACAATCAAAGGCCTTTGCCAAGTCACAAAACACTGCCAGAGTAAATCTTTTATCTATGTTACTATAGACATTCTCCAAGAAAAAATACACCGTGTCTTTTGTCGACTTTTTAGCTTGGAAACTGAATTGTTCCTTTGAAATGAGTTTGTTTTGTTCTATAAACGAAGTCATTCTTGATTTGAGTACCTTTTCAATTATTTTAGACAGAATAGGCAGTAATGAAATTGGTCGGAAGTTAGTGGGATTTTTTTGATCGCCACCTTTCGGGACTGGACTAATTACTGAGATTTTTAAGTCCTCTGGAAAATAACCTTTTTGAAATGATTCCTTTATTATGCAACTTATAACCTTAAAGCAAATATCAGGCAGTTCTTTAATAACTTTGACAGTAATGCCATCTATACCACAAATTGATTTATTTTCCAGATTTTTTATTATGTCAGATATTTCAAGAGAGTTCGTTGGAACAAAATAAAAACTTGTCGAGTTATTTATTTTCTTAAGTTTGAGAAAGTTGTTAGAAGAGTTTTTGTTTTTATATTACTAGCGAGATTTTCAGCGACTGAACTAAAATGAGTATTTAAACAATTAGTAACGTCTACAGGTTGAGTTATATCTAAGGATTTTACAGTTAGATTAATTATTTGTTTTTTATTATTGTTTCTACCACAAAGTTCATTTATTATATTCCATATTTTCCTTTTATTTTTTTTTAAAACACTGATTTTGTCTAAGTAGTATAGAGATTTGGCGCGTGAAATGACCTTCTGGAGAACTTGCTTACATTTTTTGAAGTAATTAAGGAAAACTTGATTTGAGGTAAATTTACTGATATAATATGCAAGTGATCGTTTATTTTTGCAGAAAATCCTAATTCCTGGTGTTATGAAAAATTTAGACTTTTTATTTTTAGTTTTTGTCCAAGAAAAGGATTTGTCTATGGCATTAATAATATTATTTTGAAAAAAGTCAATTTTTGATTTAAAGGGATGCCAACTATAGAGAGCCAATCAATGTTAGACAAAATGCTTTTGAACTTACCTATATTTTTTCCGGAATAATCACGAAACGTTTCACACCCCATAACAACCTCGTGATCACTCAAGTCAGTATTCATAGTTTCAACATTCACTGAATGAAACCTGCTGTTGTTACAGAAATAATCAATTGTGGAAGCATTGTTTTTTGTAATTCTTGTAAAGCAATTTACTTGCATTTTCATATCGTGAGCCAAAAAGACACATTTCAATTTTAATATTTGTTGAGTGTTAGCATTATGGTTAATATTAAAATCTAGATTATGGCAGCATTATGCGGCATCCCAGTTAAAATAGAGTCAAGATTGCTACAAAAAATATCAGAATTTCCCTGTGGAGATCTATACCGGGTGTTGCATCGTCGAGCGGGACATAGGAAATCCCATGTAATTTTAAATGGGGTCAATTATTGGCTTTCCTAATTATTTTAGAGAAAAATTCTATTTAGGTTTATTAAAGAGCACTAAAACCCACATTCAAAAGAATAACTTTAGATATTTTTGATGAGCCCGTTTACGGGTTATCGCCGATTTCTTTTTAACTATTTCTCCTTTTTATGGCCCCGTATTTGCGGGCACCAGTCAAGGTAAAAGATGACTGTCAAATAAAGTTGTCATATTGAAATGTGTGCTTTATTGTTATAAAAACTCGTACATCGAAAATATTAGCCATGAATTACACTTCTGAAGAATAAATATTGATGATTAAATGGTATTATCAAGGAAATAGTTATCAAAATGTGTCAGACATGTTTGCTGCTCTGTATCCGAATATACCGATACCTGCAAAATCTACAGTCGAAAGGACTATCAAGAAATTTGAGACAAAAGGCACTTTAATAAATAACTGCAGATGTGAAGAAAGGCAGGAACAAAGAAGAGATGCAAGAAATGATAGGGACTTGCAAGTTTTATTGTGCGTGGAAGAAAATGATGGGAAGATCAGCACAAGGAAACTTGAGGATGACATAGGATTAGATCACACCACAGCGTTACGAGCTTTGAAACGACATAAATATTATTCATACAAATATGAAAAGCACCAAGAGATAAGAGATAGGGACGAAATACGACGACAGGAGTTTTGTTTTGGTATGATGGAAAGAGCAAACATGGATAGGGAATTTTTAAAAAACATTTGTTTCACTGACGAATGCACATTTACCTTAAACAATGAACCCAATGTTCAAAATTATCGATATTGGAGCAAAGAAAACCAACACAGGTTTGTGGAAACAAGGACGCAATATCCACAAAAAGTTAATGTATGGGCTGGGATTTTCGGAGAAAATATTATCGGGCCATTATTTCTTACACGAAATTTAAATGCAGAATATTTTTTGGAACTACTTGAAGATCATATTTTACCTACTTCACATGATGCCGCCAGGGAAAATCAGGAAGTTTGGTACCAAATGGATGGCTGCCCGGCACATAGTACTCTGGCTGTCCGGGAATATTTAAACCGTGCTTTTAATGGAAATGTTATTGGCTTAAATCATACAGTAAATTGGCCAGCCAGGTTCCTGATTTATCGCCAAATGATTTCTTTCTCTGGGGCCATTTAAAAAACAGGATATACAAAGATAAAAAATACCCAAATCTAGACGAGTTAAAAAATGCTATTTCTGCCGAATGCAATAAAATTTCAGTTTACCAACTAGCGAATGTAAGAAGAGAATTTTATGATCGCCTCGGTTATTGTCTAGCAGTCAATGGAGGAATATTTGAACATCTTCTTAAATCCTAAAGTTCTAACAATTTATTAGTACCTACCTATTAATTAGTAAAATATTGAAACATGTAAAATGTCATAATTAACCTTGTAATTGGATACTTTATTTTAGTTTTATTCAGATTAATTTGTACTCATAAATACACCTTTAATATTTTCGATGTACGAGTTTTTATAACAATAAAGCACACATTTCAAAATGACAACTTTATTTGACAGTCATCTTTTACCTTGACTGGTGCCCGCAAATACGGGGCCATAAAAAGGAGAAATAGTTAAAAAGAAATCGGCGATAACCCGTAAACGTGCTCATCAAAAATATCTAAAGTCATTCTTTTGAATGTGGGTTTTAGTGCTCTTTAATAAACCTAAATAGAATTTTTCTCTAAAATAATTGGGGAAGCCAATAATTGACCCCATTTAAAATTACATGGGATTTCCTATGTCCCGCTCGACGATGCAACACCCGGTATATATATATACAATATAGATATTATGACATAGTCATTAGTTTCGTGTTGTCACGTTTAGTACTTATGTTTTTACACATAAATCTTGTTAGCACCTTCATTTTTTTTTCCTGTAATTTCGGGCACGAAAAAAGCTTCAACATCAATTATTGATAAAAATACTTTACCAATAGATGTTTCTTAGCGATATATTTATGTTTAACTTCTGTGCACTTTCAATTAAGTTTAGTTCGAATAACGTTTTTTTTTTATTGATTTTCCATACTTATTAACATATTTGTACTTTGTAATACTACAGTCATGGTTGCCTATTTACTTTTCAATGCCCAATGTATGGATACCAACCTAATTCACGGCGCACATTAGTTATTGAATGTCTAGTAGTAAATAGTTATTTTTGTATTAAGTGCGTGAAGTGAGTGTTTTTTTAATGGCATATGAGAGTGTCAATTTTTTGCCGAGACCGCAGGTCGAGGCGAAAAATTCTCTCGAATGTGCCATTAAAACACGAATTTCACAAACGAAATACAAACAACATTTTTTGTACAACTGAAAGTTTGAATTAATCGGTAAAATTGTATATTATAATAAAAATTTTACCATATAATTTCACATAATCAAGTTAACAGCCCTGTCGTTACTATAGAAATGGTTTGTTGGCACGTTGCTTGTTTTGTTGTCATACGTTGATAGCTGTTCATATTTATTGCAATTTTTTAAATAAATAGTATAAGTACTTAAAATGGATGTAGATTACGATAGTGATAGCGAGATTCCTTCAGATATAGCCGATATAGCAAATTCGGCTATAGCTAACATGTTACCGGCGAAATCAAAATTTATATACGAGAAAAATTATAACCAATTCCGTGAATGGTGCGGCAAGAAAAATATACAAAAAGTGTCTGAAAAGGTACTTATATGCTATTTTGAGGAGAAATCAAAAACTGTAAAACCTTCTACTTTATGGAGTGTCTACTCAATGTTGAAGAGTACATTGAATGTTAAAGAAAATATTGATATAAAGAAGTTTTCAAAATTGGTGCCTTTTATTAAGAACAAAAACGTCGGATACCGAGGGAAGAAATCTAAAGTTTTATCGAGAGACGATATTAATAAATTCATTCAAGAAGCTGATGATGAAACAAATTTACTTTATAAGGTACAGATGATCAAAATTTTGTATTATTTCAGTAATTTCAATATTTTTTTAATTGTAGGTTGCGTTAATTTTGGGAATCAGCGGTGCTTGTCGCCGTGAAGAATTATTGAAGGTAACTATTGATGACATTGAAGATACCGGGTCTATATTGATTGTTAAAATACCGGATACAAAGACCTATTGCCCAAGAATGTTTACCGTTTCAAATTCTGATTATATTGAGATATATCGCAAGTATAGAGTACTAAGGCCGTCCCATACACACAAAAAGAGATTATTTTTAAAATATTCAAGAGGAAAATGTGTTGACCAACATGTGGGAATAAATAAAATAGGGGAAATTCCTAGCTTGATTGCAAAATGGCTGGGAAAAGAATTGCATAAGAGCTACACAGGTCACTGTTTTAGGAGGAGTTCTGCAACTCTCTTAGCCAATGCAGGGGGTAACATGACATCTATAAAACGCCACGGTGGTTGGAAATCTGCCGCCATAGCAGAAGGATATATAGAAGATAGTTTGAGTAATAAAATTGATATTTCTAATAAATTAAATTGTTCCTCTACTTCCAAACAAATCAATATAACTGATACAATTGTGGACTCAACTTTTCAAGGAATATCTAGCGTTTCTGATCAGCAGCAAGGTGGACTAGCTTCGGGAATTAATATTGGAAGCAATTGTTCGAACTTCACCATCAATTATTATTGTAACAAATGAGATTTTTTGGTAGTTGGTAATTAATTAGTAAATTTGTACAAAAAAATTCAATACATTTTTTAAAAAGTAATGTTTTATCGTTTTTTTTGTAAATCATTTTTCCAGTTAAAAAAAGTCTTTTTTTCACTGTTAAAAAAACAAAAGGTTTACGTATCGATAGCGATGAAAAAATGTCAACTTTTTTTGACAGTTGTACAAAAATATTTTAAAAATGCTTTTCTCTTCTTGCCACCCTAAAAAAATAATTCACAGTATATCTAATTATGCATTAATATTATGTGTTTCGTTAATACGGCTGCTATTTTACTGTTGCCTCCATATTTCAACGTAAAAACCTTTACTTTTGTTTAAAGATTACATAATACATCCAAATACTACTTTTATTACCCCTCTTTTGTTTGCATAACTGTTTGTTTCACTGTTTTATAGTTTTTCTAATGCGCTGCATTAGGGCTTTTCACAATTATATGATAACATATTTAATTTCTCTCCTACAAAGTGCCAAGGCAAGACAAATGCAAATGTTTATCAAGTCTACTATAAAAATTTAAAACCTCCGTTCTGACTTACTTTTAATCTTAAAAAAAAGTAATTTTCTTGCAACTTTCGTCGTAGTTGTATAGAAAATGATAAAAGGAGACCAGGCGACATACGGTACCTGTTATGGTGTTAAAAGCAACAACTATTACTTACGGAACTATGCCAGAAACTAAATTAAAATTCAATTTCTGTATTTACGCTTCAAAATACGCAATGCACACGATAGCACACATCATTTACCAACCTATTCTCTTTGACGTGTTGTTACACGCTTCCCCAACAGTATGTACTAATGATTTGATTCAGTATATTTTGTCTCATACCCGAGTTGGGCTGGGGTTCAGTTAAGTAGTCTTGTTGGCTAGACAGCGCCCTCTCCTCTGCTCTAAATATTGTAACATGTAAGTACGCTTTGCTATATTTCGTTTGTTATTAATCGAAATTGTACTTTTTTATATTTTTCCTTTTACTTCTAAATAAAAGACATTTATTATTATTATAATTATTATTATTATTATTAATTAGCAGGTGTATATAATTTTACTGATACTGATGTATACAATCTGGAGTCTGCGTAAACTACCTATGGAACGAAATGAAACGAAATTTGAGTGTTTCTGTATTAGTTTGCCACTTTATTACAAGACACGACATACAAGAACACTATCTTACAGAGAAAAATCCAATAATTTTATTTGCTGATGGCTGTTGTTACCAGAATCGAAACTTAATACCTGATTTATTACATTTGTCAGTGGGAAATAATATTGTTATGGAACAGAAGTATTTGAAAAAGGGTCACACACAAATGGATTGTGCTCTTATCAGGGACGAATATAGGGGGGGTGTTGGGGATTCAACCCCCCCCTCATTCGACGAGAGTTCGACCAATTTTAAATTTTCAATTTCGAAATTTAAATTAATTAAACCTAAAATGTCGAAAACAAAAATGTAGGTAGATACCCAACTCTGTTTTTAGGTGAATTCTTGGCAATATTTGGGCGTGGCTCCTAAAAAATTTTCGCCTGCGGCGCTTTGTCTCCAACGGGCCTACCGGCAGTATTTTCTCATATCTATTAGTGACTGCAGACCCCCGCCCCCCCAATGGAAAACTATAGATACATCCCTGGCTCTTATTGAAAGAAAATTAAAAAATACAATTATTTGGCATCCAACTGAATACATTTCAATTATTAATTCCCTATAAAACCTACGGCTTTGGAAGTTTATTATCTATCTCAGGAAGATTTACTTAAATTTGATGTTAAATCTTGATTTATATAATTCAATCAGGTCTGACGGGAAAACTGTACATTATCCGACAGGACGGGCTTTAAAATATAGGTACCCCACAGGGCAAAATGTATTATAAGATTAAGTTCAATAGCGATTATAACGAATTGCCGCAGAGGCCCAAACAAGCCAATATTAAAACATTTCAATTGTAAAAACGATTTCTAGAAAGAAAAAAATAAAGTACTTCAAATGGCTCCAGCTACAGTAACTTATGGGGTATTTAACTGATGATAAAGTATTTTTCAGCTTATAAAGAAAATATTCAGGTTAGACTGTTATGGCATGTGTCACTTTCTAGTTACTTTTATTTTAGGTGTAGGTTTATGTTGATTCAGGGCCGAGTTTAAAATTTTTTTTATTAATAAAAATGCGACGAAGTTTGTTAATCTCCAAAATCAACTTTAAATAATGAAAAAGCAGTTAAGAGGTTAAATAAAAACTATATTTTTTTTATAAGTTTTTGAAACGTTAATTGCGTTTACAACAAAAATTCGATCGACTTACGTTTTACTCTTTGTAAAGTAATAATTATAATATATAATGATAATAATAATAAAGGTAGTTTACAATAATTACACTATATTAGTATTTTAATTGCATAGCTACATTATATAAATAAAGTTGACTTGGAGTGTTTAACAAATCTTTTATTGTAAGTTGACAAAGGGTTTGCCACTTTTTCTATTGTTGTCCGTCCGTCCGCCCGTATATCAGAGGCCTTTAAAGTGTCGTTTCACATGAAGCGTATGGTCAGCGCTGACGGTCAGACCTGACGAGTTATTACCATTACCTTAAATATACCTCTTTAGAAGACCGCGTACAGTACGCACGTAGCATCTCATACGCCGGGCCATCAGCAAGCCTGTCCGTTCATCTCCTGTACGAGATGCGTACGAGCCATTGTGTTTACGGTTACTTTCAAAAGCGCGCTGACGCTCGTACGCAAAGACAGTGTTGTGACTTTTTTATGCAAAAAACAATGCGTTCCTTGAAATAGCAAGGCTCCTCGATGAAAATTTTGGCAATTTGTCTAACGAAACTCAAATAGGTAAGAAACGTTTCGTATGTTAAATATTCTCTATTATAATACATATCCATACAGCAGGTGATATTAAATCTTTAAATCCTGCTAGGGCACTTGGCTTAGTAAACTAATTGAATAGTTTGCAAATTGATCTTAGAGTCAATACCTAAAAATCCTCGTATGTGTAATGTATGGTGAAATGAATAACCATGCCTAGCGCACGAACTTATGCAGAATGTAACAAGCTCTGATAATTTTTTCAGAAAGGCAAGACGATACGTTTAAAGGTCTATGGAAAATTCTTCATTTGTTACTAAGAATACCAAAAATGCATTCAATATAACGTCTAGCGCGTGTCAGACGATATCTAAAGATTTTCTTTCTTAGTTCAAACTTTTCCTGCATGTGGACGCAGCAAGTGGGGTGGTAATCGAAATGCTTCATCCCCGACAATGACGTATGGCAGTGGTTTATTATCCAAACTTCCACGGATAGACGCGTCTTCAGGAAATTGTAGCATATCATTTCCAAATTTCTGCCAAAAAGTGCTGTCTTCAAACGCGGTTGAATCGAAAAATTTGCCGTAAGCCCCAACATCAATATAAGTGAACATATAATTGGCATCGCATATTGCCATTAGCACAATTGAACAAAAATAGTTCAGATGTCTCGCACTAACAAGTGGGTGAACCGATAATCTTGCTTTTCGGCGTTTAATTAATAAATAGCACGCAACGACAACGCTGCGACTTGACCTGCTGACCATCAGCCATCATGTGAAAACATTTTCACGGTACGTGCGTATGGTACTTGCGTACGATACGTGCTGACCAAACGCTCCATGTGAAACTGCATTTAAATGAGATATGAACTTTAAATTTATACATTATTCCGGGGGATTTTTTTAACCTAAAACTTTCAAATATCTCGAGTAATAAGCACTCTACGAAAAAAACGTCCACAATCAAAATTGAATCATTCCGCGGAGGAAATATATTGGTGCTAAAATTAGTCCCCCTCCCTCCTCCTTGTATGTGGGGCCAGGGGTCACACAAATCTTAATTTGGAACCCCTATTTCTTCATCGCAGGTTCGGATTTTACGGCTAAAAATACGCAGGATTATTCATGATAGATGAGGCTGTAATCAACGAATTTCCATTATTTTTTCGATTTCTTATACTGAAAACCTACAATTAAAACAATTCCACGTTTCCATTGTAAATACGTACGTACGAGGTTCGTCGTCAAAACAGTTTATTCATTTTACAAATTGCAAGAAATTGATACCTGTGTAAATGTAAATGACTGATGAATAAACTACTTTTAGCGTAAACCAAGGATTCTTGGACCAGCTTATTTCCCTGAACAAGCTAATAGTAAAAAAAATAACATGCCGTTAGTCTTTGTAGTAAACAAAATTGCTGTTGTAGTTTTTCTGATTTTAAAATTAAAATTGTGCATGTCTAAATATGGTTAAATTACCATGTTTACTTCATTTCTTCTTCCAGAGGTACTGCGAACACAGTAATCGTGATCCGTAATTTTCTAATTTTCACATCCAACTATAATAAACTAAAATATATAAAATCTCAAAAACAATTTAAAAAAATACCTCGAAAATCTGCAGAATGCTACTATAGAATTTTCAGCAAGTACGCAATATGGCGACGAACAATTCATATCAGCACACTTTAATCGTCTATAACTGAAGACAAAAAATTACTAGGATTTTACACCACAAAATTTTTGATTTTAATTGTAACTGACTTGGGTTTCAACACGTTTTCTTCTCGCATGTCCTATATTAATTCTATGAACATCCTTATGAACAATCTCAAAAAAGTTTCTCCCTGAGGATGGAAATGAAATATATGATTTCCGAAAGCTTGGAATAACTTTAAAGAGTACTCTTTCATTTGCTGCACTCCCCAATATTCACTAGTTTATATATATATATATGTACGGAGAACTAGAACCACCATACTTTAGTCAAAGAGTCAGTCACCCCCTAGGTGCCCCACACCACCACTTTCAAATTTCAAATGGCACCACCCTCTTTGTTATACCTCAAATCAGGGCCGACGAGAGGGGAGGGGGCAGACGGGACATATTCCCGGGGCCCGGGGCCTGGAGGGGCCCGGGCGTGAATCGCAAATTGATCTGCATTAGAAATATACCTACTACAAGCACGGTAAAAAATATATTTAAATATATATTTTAAATTTAAATGAAAGGCAAAAAAAGTGGCATGCGGCACTATCTACTTGAAAAGCAAGCACTATCATCAAAATAGGGCGTGGAACCCAAAAATTTTTCGTCTGCGGCGCTATTTTCTTGGCGCCTACGGCGCGTTATTTTAGCGCCTTCGGCGCATACCTACCAACACTGGAGGCTGTCCAGTCCCAGGGCCCGTGTCGGCTCTCGGCGGCCCTGCCTCAAATGAAAGGTCTCACTGAGTATTATTTAGCTACACAAAGAAAATCAATAGAAGGGAAAATTTGTAATTTGAATAAAACAAAACTTTGTAATTTATAAAAATATTGAAATATTGAATATTGTTGAAAATGTAGCAAATTTTCATCTAAGTTCCTATTTCCGGCAATATTCAGCTGATTTTGATTTGAAAATAGGTTGGTGCCATTTAAAATTTTAAAGTGGTGGTGTGGGGCGTCTAGGGGGTGACTGACCCCTTGAGTAAAGTATGGTGGTCCTATAGTCTATTTCAGGAAGGTGTAGAGTAATAAAAGCTCACTAGGTATGCAAAGGGACTACAGAGTGACCCAACGAATATTTAAGTCACTTTCATAATTTGGCATTGATTTCATTGCAAAAGTCTTTCTTTTCATCAAGTGCAGGTAGTACCACCCGGGTTTGGGTCGATTTATGGGTTCTGCCTATTGTTATCCATTCACAAATACTGAAAATGGTGTGACAAAGGCGTGCCGGTAGGATGTTCGTAAAAAGGAAAGAATTTTATTTTAACAGAATAAAAATTGCGCATTATGTACATAGTATTAGCTACACTTATTTTTAAAAAAATTCATTATACAGAAATTAAATTATAAAAAATCATAATATTCTTTGTCATCTGAGGAACTGTCATCTCCTCTTGCCGTTATAATTAACGGGTCGACGGTCCGATCGATCAGGTGGTCAAGATTCCACATTATCTCCTCTTCTTTATTGATATGATGGACTGCTTTTCGCCAGTTCTCTGGGGTCACTTCCTTAATGGCTTGATCAAACAGTAGCTTAACGTCTTTCATTTTGAATGTCGTATTGTGTCTTGCTACAAATCCTTTCACTTGCGCCCATATAAGTTCTATAGGATTTAGTTCGCAATGATATGGCGGTGTGCGCAGCACAGTTACACTATGTTTTTCTGCTATATCTTCCACGGCATGTTTCATAAAACGATGTTTGTGTAAATTTGCTATAGCTAATAGTTATTTCTTTATCAAATTATCTTCAAATTCAATACTTTTGGTGGTTAACCAGTCGATAATTTCTTGTTTTCTCCAAGATGAAGTTGGAGTCTTTTCTGTGCGTCGTGAATGATAGCTTGCGTTATCCATAACTACTACTGAATCAGCTGAAAGATATTTTATCATTTCACTAAAATAGTCCTCAAAAACATTCGAATTCATGTCCTCGTGGTAATCTCCCGTATTGAATGACTGAAAGGTTAGCAAACCTTCTTTTAAAAATCCCTCTTCGCTTCCAATATGGACGATTATTAGTCTCTTCCCTTTACCTGAAGGCTGAAGGCACCTTAATACCCGTTGCCAGGCCTTCCATGAAAGCTTGGCAAGCACTGGTTATATTTTTGTCTTGCCAAAATTTTGGTACTATATAACCTTCATTAATCCACGTCTCATCAAGATAAAAAGATTTTCTTCTGCTCTCTTCTGTACTACTTTACACTTCTCAAGTATTTTCGTAGCCAGCAAACAATTTCATCGCTTTTCAGTAAAAGTGATTTACGGTTATGCTTTTCCCAGACAAAATCCACATTTTTTAAAGTGGTTCATAAAAGTTTTCTAGTTATAAGCGGAATACTGTCATCCTGGCCAAGCTCCATTAGAACCTTATCTAGGGTGGGTATTTCTTTTTTAAAATAAAAAGAGTGAAATTTTCTTCGATCTACACTTTTGGTTTCTTCATCAAGGACTTCTACTGGTCTGCCTGGACTTTTCTTGGGAGGTTCCACTTGACCTGCTGTCTTTCTCTCCCGCAATAATTTAAAAACGGTGGACTTTCCAACTCCAGTCATTCGGGATCGGGAACATCGGTCGACAGTTTCTTGTACAGTAAAAATCGGATAATCGTATTTTATGCAATCATGTACAATTAAAATAATAACTTTTTCACTCGCTGATAGTGGAGGATTATTGGAACATTTTTTTGTTGGTATGAATGTCGCCATTTTATTACTAATCTTATATTACTGTGAACACTATATACGGCTTTACAGCAAATACTGATGCGTTAAACTAAACAAATATACTTATTAAGATCATACACAAACACGATATATGAAGTTTATTCCAAATTACCACCTATTTATATGATCCAGCCAAAGAGGCCAGAGCCAAACTAGGTACCTGTTAAATGATAACCTGCGCCTATGGCCGACACCGAAATTGAGCCGAACGGGACGGAATTTCCCATTTTATTATTCTACACCTTTCTGAAAGAGACTATAGTTCCCCCTACCCAAATAACATTTAACACGTTGTTCTTTGTAGTATTCGAGATATTGGCAATCAACGAAACGATATAAATAAAATACGCCCAAATACGGTTCGATACGATTTTAACAACAGATTTTTTTTTTTATTTTTGGGTTGCCGTCTTTAGTAACTAGAAAGTCACACATGTCATAAAATTGTAACCTCAACTAACTTCTTTCTAAGCTGAAAAATACTATATACGAGGTGTCCATTTTTAGATGTAATAGGAAGGTATCTCGGTAACTAGGAAATTTAGTAAAGATAGAGATTTGCGGTTTTACATTACCATGCTACTCTTTTGTAAAACATAAGATGCCGCAAACAGAATTGTCATAGCTTTCTTAGTTGTTAAGCTACAGGGTGTTCTCAAAAATGTTTGCTTTTTGACCAGCACATCGCTGGTTTACTTCCGTCGGGAAGGACGCAGGTCGCGGTGGTTAACGGGAACTGTTCTGGTTTATCTGGGGTAGACTTTGGGGTGCCTCAGGGTTCAGTTCCGTTTTTGTTGTATGTAAACGACTTTGCAAATTTGGATATTCAGGGAAGATTTACACTGCTTGCTGGCGACACCACTCTCTTGTGGTACTCGAAAAGCCAAGAGGAATTGGAGAATAGTATGATCACTGAGCTATACAAGAAATTAGCATCCAGTTGCTTGGCAATAAGGGTGGTGTCTCTGGAACTTGGTTGTTCAGCATAGAAGATGGTGTCTCACACTTTATTTGAATCAAATCTAAGATACGACATTGTGTTTTGAGGCTTTTGTAATCAGCAACTGCTGAATTCTGTACCTATTTATTATTCAAAAAAGAGCCCATAGATTTATGTGTAGAACAAAATATACGGACTATTGTAAACCACTGTTTATTAGGTTTAGAGTATTAACTGTAGAGTGTTTGTTTCTTTTGGAAACGGTTTGCTTGATTCATCGGAAATGCTCTGGTAATATCAGTTAAAATAACATTCATAATGCAAAGTTTTAATATCCATCTTCATATCCCCAGATTAACTTTAACGAAGCGCCCTATATAAAAGTATTAAGATTTACAACTACCTAAGAATAAATTGTAGATAATTACAATTCACACAGTTTCGCAAGACCGTGAAAGGCAGAGCACATTATAGCCTGGAAAAATATTACCAAGATAGCTTTTAACTTACTTTATTACTTTTTGCTTTTTATGTAATTTGCCGTCTTGTGGGTCAGAGAGCTTGAAATGTTATTATCTGTTGAATGTCTTATTATTGTTTCTTTTCGTCTGTTGAATATTCTAGGCCCGTTCTATAAACATCTTTAATGCTATAACTCTTAGAGTATGTTAGTATTAGTAGCTTTGTCAATAGGAATAAATACTGTATTTTTCTGTGGACCATAAAGCCCTTAAAAATAAAAAATAAAAAAATTTAAAATAGTTCTAATGGGACAAGAGCGCTAATAGCTTTATAAACATGTAGGTACTTTATACTATCTTTTCTATTTTACATTTTTTTAATACAAAATCTAATTTAGTTTTTAATATCAAAAATACAGAATTAGCAATTTTTTATCCCTCTGCGTCATTGATAATTTGAAATTTGACAAAAATTCTTTTTTTTTGGTAACCTATTTATTTTTTGATGTGGGGATGAATGATCAAATTTTGAAAGTTAATGTCAACTAGTATACCGTTGAAAAGGTTTTTTGGGAAAAATAAGATTGTGCAATAGAAAATACAGGTTGTCTATTAGGATAAAAAAATTATTTCTGAAGCCAGAAGTGACGTTAGGTAAAAAATAAGATCCCGCTTATACATAACAGTAACCCGAGTTTAAATAAAGTATCTTTTAACATACCAATATGGTGCTATACAGGGTGCCCAAGATAAGGAGGGCCTCTATGGGGATCTCGGTTATGGTAAGAGCTACAACTTTGATTAAATGGGGAAAAAGTTGCGCAATCAGAGGACTAATAATATGGCATAAAAAAAGTTTTAGTAATATTTGTAAGTTTTGAGATATTAAATAAAAACTGATATTTTGGATTTTTGATTTTATTTTTCTTTGGCGTTATTATTAAAGTTAGAGCAAAACTGACAAAACTCTCTCACAGCAACTTGTTATGAACTTAAAGATTACATCGCAATTTTTTTTATACGACGTTTCGTTTCCAAGCAAACACCATCAACTTCATTTTTTCTAATACGGCCCTGATTTCTTATTGTCAAATTTTGAGAGCATTTTTTATTCTTAATTCAATGATGTACCAGACAATGTTGTTTAATTACGTTTCGAGCCTTTTTAACCATCTTTATGAAATTTTCAGGGTCTGGACCTGGATCCTAGAGTGTTGCATATGCTTTTTCAGCTTTTTTAATTAAAAAAATGAAAATGATGGATGTAGAAGGTAACAACGTAATCTTTTTAGTTTCATTATGAATTTAAAAAAAAATAATAAAATTACATAATAGATTTTTAATTATTTATTTAACATTGTAAAATACTGATTCCGAACCCATAATAATTAAACTTTAATTAATTGAAATAAAACTAACATTAACTCATTAAAAATTAATTTTCCAAAAGGTGTTCAAAGTGATTTCCGTCGTTCTCCAAACATAAATAGGATCTTAAAACTGTATTATTTAGGACATTAGTTAACATTTGTGGCGTTACGCTGTGAAAGGCTGCAAGCACTAGTTGTCTAAGCTCTTCTTCTGTTTCAAAATTCTGCTTATAAACACAATTCTCGATATATCCCCAAAGGAAAAAATCAAGCGGGGTTAAATCTGGGGAACGCGCCGGCCAGGGTGTTACAGAATAAGTGCTGATACTTTTTTCTGGAAATCTTGCTGAAATGTACTCTCTAACTACCCTTGAATTATGTACAGGTGCACCATCCTGCTGGAACCAAGTGTCGCGTTGTTCTGCCAGAGGTAAATTATCCAGAGCCTCCTCTAAGTCATTTTGGAGTAAATTCAGGTAATGCTCAGATGTTAAATTATGTTGATAGAAAAAAGGTCCTATTATTCTTGTTCCCAAAATTCCAGCCCACATATTAAATCCGAAACGGTATTGGTGTCTTGATTCTTTGAATACACGTGGATTTTCCTTAGACCAGTAATGTACATTTTTTCTGTTAAAGATCCCGTTTCGATTTACCATGCTTTCATCAGACCAAATTATCTGGTAAGGAAAATTTATGTTTTCGTGGCATTTTCTGGTGTACCATTCGCAGAATGATCGACGTCTTTCTGCATCACCTGGCCTCAGTCCTTGACAAATTCTGTATTTATATGGGTGAAATTTTCGTTTGTTTAAAATAAATTGAGCAGTTGATTTCGCTACGCCTACATTTTCATCAATTTCTCTAGTTGATAATGAAATACAATTGGGTTTTCTTTAGCCATTCTTTATTAACACTGTTAAAACTGAGAATACATTTAACTACTAATGACACATCTTACTTCTTCACTCTTGAGTCTAGAGAGAGCGAGAGCGTACATCTCACTCTTACACATCTATTGTAAAACCACAGAAGTATGAAGGAATGTAGCGCAACTATTTCCATGCTTTTCAACACCCCTCCTCGCTAAATTCCTTCAACCCCAAAAGATTTTTAAATTTATTGAATAAAATACATTGCAATCCTTTAGTAAGTATATCTGCTTGTTGATTTTCTGTATTAACATACTTTAAAACTATTAAACCACTATTATAGTAATTACAAACAAAATTAAACTTTAGGTCAATATGTTTTACGCGCTTATTTGTAGGATTTTTAATTAATGCTATACAACCCTGATTGTCTTCGTAAAACACAACATTATTTTCGAAATTAACACCTAAATCTAAAAATAACTTTTTCAACCATAATCCATCACAAACAACTGTACATAGTGCAACTAGTTCAGCTTCTGTTGTTGATAATGATACGCAATTTTGTTTTCTAGTAACCCACATCAATGTATTATTAAAAGCTTTAAAAACATAACCTGTTACAGACTTACGATCATGTGTATCACTTCCCCAATCCGAGTCTAAAAAACAACACAAATCCTTATTGTTACTGTTTCTTTTATATTCTACCCCTACATTAATAGTTTCCTTTAAATATTTTAGTACTCTTTTTAAATGATTCCAAACTTCATCAGATGCCTTGTCTTGAAAACGACTAAAATAATTAACAGCAAAACATATATCAGGCCTACTGCCTAGCATCAGATACATAAGACACCCAACAAGTTCTCTTATTGGTTTCTTAGTTATTATTTCAATATCAGTACACAAATCTATATTCAGTTTTGGATCTATAGGTGTTACAGACCCTTTACAATCTCCCATACCAAATCGATTAAGTATACCTTTTACCTATATATATACCTAGATTGATTTATTCTCAAAATACCTTTCTCACGATCATATAGTATCTCTAATCCTAAGAAGTTTTTCAGCACACCCTTGTCTTTTATTAAAAATTTATTCATTAGTTTATTTTTAATTTCATCAACGTATGAGACACATAAACCTGCTAAGATTATGTCATCCACATATAAAACCAAATAAACTTCATTATTTTGTTTTCTCAAAACATAGAGACAATAGGCATTTTCGGACCTAATAAAACCTATCTCTAATAAGAAAGAATTAATTTCTTCATTCCAGCATTTTGATGATTGACGTAACCCGTAAAGAGATTTATTTAACTTTAAAACCTTATCTGTTTTATCATTAGTTCCTTCTGGATAATAAATATAAACATTTTCTGTTAATTTACCATTTAAGAATGCTGACTTCACATCTAACTGCTGAAAATGAAATCCGTTTTGAGCCCCTATTATAAGCAATGCTCTAATTGTTATTAATTTAGCAACCGGTGAATAGACTTCACTAAAAATATCATCTCTTTCTTGTGTGAATCCCCTAACTACTAACCTAGCTTTATATTTTTCTTCATCAGTCTCTTCTAACATTTTATATGTGAAAACCCACTTTGTATCTAAAATTTTACTGTCCTTTGGTCTTTCTATTTCCTCCCAAGTTTTGTTTTTATGTATAGATTCTAACTCTCTATCAACTGCATTTAACCATTTACCTTTATCTTTTCTATTATCTAGGTCTTTATAACATGTTGGAATATTTTCAATATAACTACTAGCATCAAAAGCCATATACATTTCATAATCATCATATTTACGAGGAAATCTTGTATTTCTTTTATTTCTCCTATCATTTTCATTTTCCCTTATTCCTTCTGTCAAGCTCTCACCTATATCTATTTGTTCCTCATTTTCTTGTACTTCACCATTTAATTCATTTTTATTTACTTTTTCTTGGTCAATATTTAACTGTACTTCCTTTATTTTAAAATAAAAATTGTTTTCATCAAACTCAACATCCCTACTAATTAATAACTTTTCCCTGTCTAAACTCCAAAGTCTATATCCTGTAGGTGCATAACCTAACATGACACATTTTTCTGTCTTAAAATCAAATTTGGTTCTTTTTTCCTTAGGTATATGACTATAGGCACTACACCCGAAAATTTTAAAATTGCTCACATTTGGCTTAACATTATACCAAAATTCAGATGGTGTTACATAACCTAAATTTGCTGACATTCCCCTGTTCATTACATAATTGCATGTTAAAATTGCCTCACCCCAGAATTCTTTTGGCATACCCGAATCTGCTAAAATTGCCCTGGCTCTTTCCACAAGACTTCTGTTTTTTCGTTCAGCCTTGCCATTTTGTTGTGGTGTATATGGACAAGTATAATCTAAAAGTATACCCTTTTGTTTGCAAAAATCAACAAATTCCCCAGAACAATATTCACCCCCATTGTCACATCTAAGCTTTGATATCTTACTACAAAATTTATTTTCAACCATCTCTGTGTATTCCTTAAACTTTTGAAAAACCTCACTTTTATTTTTAATTAAATAAACTACTGTAAAATTAGAAAAATCATCTATAAATGTCACAAAATATTTAAATCCGTCATGAGTTTCTGGTGTTACAGGTCCACATACGTCAGTGTGAATAATCTCTAGTATTCTATTACTTTTTGACCTATTCCCAAATGGAAAACGTGTCATTTTTCCTGAAATACATGGTTCGCAAAAATCTACCCTATTACATTTTATATCTTTTTCAATACCTAAGACCATTTCTTTCTGTATAATTTCTCTTAATCCTGTAAACCCTACATGAGCATAACGCCTGTGCCATTTTATAAAATCACTGTCGACACTTTCTACATTTAAACATTCAGCAGACCTTAATACCTCAAAAGAAATCTCATATAAGTTCTTCCTGCTTCCTACACCTATTATTCTGTCAGTCTTATCTTTTAATTTCACCTCAGAATTTTCAAAAATAACTGACATACCTGAAGCTTCTAATTTTTTAACAGACAACAAATTCCTGCGTAACATAGGGACATAAAAAACATTTTTAATTGTACATTTTATCCTATCCTTACCACTAAATACCTCTATATTTCCCACACCTATTGCATCCAGGTAAGTATCATTTTTAGCAACTGCTATTTTAATTGGATCTTTCAACATTAACAAGTCAGAGAAAAAATATTTATCACTAACCATGTGATGTGTACACCCTGAGTCTATATAAAAAGTCAAAATATTACTCATACCTTTTTCGAATTCGTTCGCACCTGTTTCTACCATAAAACATACACTATTGTCACTGACCATACTTCCTGTAGAATCTTGATTTTCACTTTGTTCTACCAAATTGCTACTTGGATTCCCATAATCTCTAAATTGTCCTCTTCCTCTCTGGAATTCTCCTCGGCCCCTCTGATACCCTCTATTTCCTTGAAAACCTCTATAATATATACCTCGTCCTCTGTTAAATGAACCTCTCACTTGATTATGCCCAAACTGATTTTGAACATGAGACGAAAACTGGTTAATCCTAGGACAGTTACGTTTAAAATGTCCTACTTGGCCACACTTGAAACATGCATTTTGATTCTGTCGAGGATTTTGTGATAAAAAAGCTGTCATACCTGTTTTATTACTGTTCAAGTTTGATTTTTCTAACTGTCTTTTCTCGTATTCAGCCAGTATTTTTGTTTTCACAATTTCATATGTCAAACCAGAAGAATTTTCCAACACTGTCACAACTGTTGCAAAGGACTGAGGTAAACTAAGTAATAAATTACATATTAAGTCATCTTCCTGTATAGCTGCACCTGCATTTTTCAATTGTCGTATTATGTTCTCAAATTCGTCAAGAAACGTTTCTAAATTTTCATCTTCTTTAAGTTTCATCGATAAAAGTTTCTTCTTTAAGAAAAGTTGCCCAGGTATACCTTTTTTCTCATATTTTTCCTTTAAAACATTCCACATATTGAAAGCACTCTCACAGTTACGTAAACTTTCTATTTGAGAGTCTTGGACACACTGTACAATTAAACACTTGGCTTTATCATCATTTTTCACCTCCGAATCTTTTTCTCTATCTATTGCCCTTAGTATACAACTTTTTACTTTGTTTTCTGCGAGGATAAGTTCCATCCTAAACTTCCAATTATTGTAGTAATTTGATCCATTTAACGGCTCTATCATATCGTCACTGGAAAGGTAAAAGTTCTAAAGCGACAAAATACAAATGTTCAGGAAAACGATTTAATCGTACAATTTTGGGAAAAAAAATTATTGTAATATTTTCTAATAACTTTATATTAAGTTTGGAGAGGATATTAGATATGTTAATTTTTTTAGAAAATGATAGTAGACAAGGATTTTTTCAAAATAGAATAGTTCTTTAGATAATTGGCGCTTAAGGCAAAATGAATTTTTCATTGCTGGACACACCAAGAAGTAAAATGACTAATAGATAAGGAACCATTTAACAGTATAAAGTAAAGTCGCTTAAATGATTCTGCCATTTAAATTTAAGTGCAGTTAAATAATTTTCAGTATTCTTACCTTTTAAAGTTTGCAGTGTAAAATGATTAAAGAAACAAATGAAAAATTATATAAGTGGAGTATAATAACTTATATTATTATGTATATGAATTATTATAAGAGGAAAATAACTAATACCCGATTATAAAAAAATGTCATAGTAAGAGAATCCCAACAAAATTAAACTAAATATTTATTTGCCATGATAACATAATACATAGTTTTTATTTTTCACAAAATGAACAATATACCAGCCAAAAACTCGCCGTAAACATTAGAACATAACAAAGTCAGTGTTAAGCTATTAATTGAAAATAATATCATTAAATAAAAGAACAAAACTTATTTAAAATTATTTTTCTCAAGATACCGTGAATTAAAAAACATAAAAAAACTGATGTTATACATTTTTGTAACCTACCAATATAATGTAATAGTAAACTTTTTAATAATACCAAATTAATAAAATAAAAACAAATAAATCAGAACATTTAAAATTAAAAAGAAACATCAATAAGCTAGTCTTCATCCTCAACATCTGTCCCATTTAAAGTGTCTTTAATGGTACTTGCAGTCGTTAAATTTATATATTCATGGTGATATATTGGGGGTACTGTGTTGTTGGTGCATAATTTAACTAAGTCCCTGTATTTAAGCTTTGATACTGGCAACGCAGTTTTATATATCTTTTGTGGATCTACCTCCTTAGTTTTACATACTTCTATTTCATCTGTTTCTGCCTCCGTATTCATTGAGTATTTTGCATATATCCTAAAAGGAGTAGATTTTTTAAATGTAACAATTCGTACCTTGCTAATTTTGCCAACTAAGTTTCCTTTAAAATATTTGTCAGCTATTGCATCCCAGCCCTCAAAATCTATGTGATTCAACACCTCGACGTGATAAGGTTTGGGATTTTTTCTCGCTACACTAAAGACGGTTGCCCATTGCGAAGGAGCCCAGATGATGTTATTGGAAACGCTCTTTTCGATGACCGAATGCATCGAATCTACGGGCATGTAAGTATGTCCAGGCAACAGGTAGTTCATTTGAATTGAAATCAGATTTTCAGAAACTTGTAGACAATGATGTATACATGATAGGACAATCTTGTTTTTGTTTTGCCCCGAGCAAGAATCACTGTATAATAATATATGCTTTATTACTCCACGATCATCAACCATTTTTATATACCTTCTCAAAATTGTTGCGACCTCGTTTCCCCCTCTTTTACCTTCGGTTTCAGTCCAGGTAAAGCAAAAACCTTCTCTTGTTCCACATTCATAAAATGTCAGATTGTATACTGCAATCTTTCTAGAGTAATATAGTAACATACTCTCTCCATGTGGAGTGTTGAGTACCTTTTGGAGATCGAATGATACACATAATGTAGATGCATTCTTGCTATGAATTTGTTGGTGTATTTTAAAGCGTGCCAATGTCTCTTCTTTATCCTTTAAGTGGATATTTTTCTCCTCCATAAAATTATTACTCTCATCATGTTGATATTTGGTACACTTTGTGCATTTATCCTTTTTGGGGACGTGAAAGCCTATGTTAAATTCGGTAGAGAAAATATTCTTGAAAACCTTTTCTCCTACTACGTCTTTGCCTTGCTTCTGATAGTCTTCCTTATAAAGTCTGTATAAATTGGTAACGTTTTTGAGCTCTTGCGGCAAATAAAATCTAGTACTGTTTTTTCTGCAATAATGCGATGGTACAGCGGGTAAAGTCTGGATATAATTTTTAACCGAATCAATTAAATCGCTGGTTGTTTTATTAGGTGGTACGTGCTTACCCCTAAGGTCTTCTTTAGCAGATTCGTATAATGCATGGCTCAAAGTATAGTGCGTAAATTTTTGGGTTATATCCAGCGTGTTTAATATAAACCTTAAGCATACTTGTCGCCTACCTTCCCCCTCATTGACAAAGTAATTATAGGTTGCACCACGCCGACTTAAATCCTTGGTTCTCTTGCGCTTAACAGCTTCTTTTTTGCTATTGCTTACCAACCAATCGCGTCTCCTATATGCACTTAAACTCCAGTAATGTTGAAAAATATTTCGTCTTTTTTCCTCCGAAATTGTATCACATCCATTTATACATTTTTTTTTAGAGCAAGGGTTTTCCTTCATTTCTCTTGCTCTGACCTTAACACCTTTTTTTGAAATATATTCTGCTCCTTCATCCCTTCGTGTCTTGCGCTCTTTCGTTTTGTTTATTCTTTTTTTCTTTTTTCTAAAATCTTCTTGCATCGTTTCTTTAGTAATCATCCGCTTTCTCTTAGATCCACCATCACTCTCGGATTCTTCGGATGTTCCATCCCAAGAACTTTCGCTGTCAGAAAAAGGCTCCTCTTCATCAGATAAAAAATCGACATACTTGTTTATTTCTTTTCTTCTTAATCTGCTTTGTTTTTCAGGAGGCTTAATATTTAAAACGCGTCCACCATTAATATTTCCTTGGAAGCTACTTACAGGTTCACCTGAACTGGATGGAAGGGGATTTGCTTGTGAAGAGCAGGGTAACAATTTTACTGGTTCCAACATATCATCTACTTGCAATTCCTCAAAACTGTTTTTATGAATGCTTTCATTACTTTCTAGATTAAATATACCGCGATCAGATGAATTTGGGTTATAATATGGCATGTCCTCATTTTCAATCACAGCTGAGCTTTCCGCCACATACAGCTCTGTTTCATTTTGAATATTCCCATTATCTTCAGGAAATGGTATGAGATTTTCATGCGACGCGTTCAATGTATCGCTTATCGCTGTAGAAGCCAAATCGGCAGTAGTCGTAGTTTGATATTGTACCTCTTGATATGAGTTTGCCCCACTGGTGTCTTCTGCAGACATCATCGGATAGCAATAGTTGCGAAAAAATAATCTTCGGTTGTTATTAAATGCCATATTAAATCTAAAATAAAAATTACGTATAAATACGTACTCAACCAAAAATATGTAGTCACAATAGCCTATTCTACATTCTAACGCACATTGTTTTTGAAATAAAAGCAAATTATTTTTAAAATTTTAGTTTACGCAAAAAAAATATTGTTTAATAAACCAGTTTTATACTTTTTACGTTTTTATAGAAAAACATTTTCCGGTAAAAATATTTTCTAGAGACTCATAAATTCTATAAGTAAATCATGATAATTAAATAAACGAAAATACGATACGCGAAATCACTGAAATCAAAACCGAAGACATAAATATCCGGCAACGGCGAGGCCTTTTTGTGTCTTATATCCCCCCCCCCCTCCCCCCGAATTTTTTTTCTGGGTGCACCCTGCTATGTTAGTTTTCACATAATATTTCACAAAACTTTAAATGTGATGGTAGGTACACAAAATTTACTTTGAAAATATGAAGAAAATCACTGTGATGTCAGTAAATTAACTAATATTATCATTATGGGCATGTGTAAATTATAATAATAAGTTATCATGCAGAATGTTTTCGCAAAAGTAGGTAATGACTATTTGCCGATCCAAGTCGAAGACGAGTAGTACAAGTACTATTATATTTATAAAAAAGGAAAGTGACTGTCAATCAACAATGCATCATAACCTATAAATTTTCCTTTGCATTTCCTCGACATATTAAGCTTAACTTTTGTGTTACCTATTATTAAAACAAATTAAACAAATGTTACTTACCATATTTGTTGTTTATGTATGTAACTGAATGAATTAAAAACGCTTTTACTGACAACAAAACTTCCCTTGTCTACCTCACACCGGTAACTAAAACACCAATAATTGATGCTTATTATCAAGCGGCGCAGAAAATGTTGCTTTACGCAGCATATGTACGCTTACCACGGTTCGAATTAAGGTTTTATAACAAGCACGGCGTGAAGTACAGTCCGCAAAAATAGGTCAACCGCCAGTATGCTATAAATCTTGCCAAGCTGTTTTGACTAACACGCCATTGACCTAACATTCTAATAAATGTAAAACAGGTTATGACGGTGATAATTATTTGTATAAAATAGGGTAAATTGACTAAGCGGACAAAAATAGTAATATATAACATATCAAACAGATTCAACCGACACAAATGTAAACAATATGGAAAACTCAAGTAACCAATGGGACTTTTTTTTCTCACCGAGTTGACTTATTTAACCTGATGTTACAAGAGGTATATTTTTATGGTATTTTAGCAAATAAGCAAAAATATAGGTACCAATTTTATGGTGACTAAAGCGCCATTAAAGTGCTCAGATTGCTGTCAAATTTACACAAATCGATGGAGCAAAAAAAGGGCTTTTTAGTCATGTAAATAACTCATTTTCGGCCATATGGCGCTTTAGACCTTTTACCTTTCCAGTGACGATATAAACTTTTCCTGCCGTAGCCATTTTTTTGCTTCTTCTTTACCTATTTACTTTTACAAGTATGATATTTCACTCCGCCATGTCTGGCAACACTGGAACTGGACTCCTCAATTTACACATTGGACGTAGCTTTAACCACTACTAAACCCACGCTTCTCAAGGAAAACTTTGCTTTCACTTTTTACTCAAATTCTGCTTTTTCCAATAAAACCACTTAAGCCGCAAACACACTGAGCTCACATCATGTGAGGTCACGTGTTATCATATTGTCATGATTTAACCGTGAGAGCATACTAGAAACACACTACCATCACGTTTTATGATGTGGTATACAAATTGATATATGAATTCTGGCAGTCTTTCTTTGATTTCACTGTGTTTGTGTTGTTTGTTTATTTTGCGTAAATTTTAAATTATGGAAAGCGCCAGCTCAATCAGTTCTTCGGACTGGGAAGAGGAAATAGAAGCTGTGGCTGCCTTTATCGTTCTCAAGGAGGAAAATAAAAAAACGAGGAAAGCATGGGCCCATGACATAAACATGAAAAGAAAAGAATTGGGCGAATTTCATCGTTTGATTCAGGAATTAAAAAATGATCCAAAACGCTTTCACATGATGTATTTTAGAAATATGGAAATAAAGATTTATTTCTTTCTTTTCCGGTAGTTTCTGCAATCTGAGTTTGTATTTTAGTACTAACAGTGTAAGTCAAAATACGCCAAATTTTGCTATGTAATTCAGCGCTCGTTGGAGCATATAGCCCAGAGAATAGCTGTTTTAGCATAATTTGGTTATTCCTTATTGTATAAGGTCTCAGCAAGTGGCTAGAGAACAAAGTTCTCACATATATACATTTATATGTCATATTATATTTTATTCTGTAAACTTGGCCTTCACTCAGTGAAACAACAGCAAAAACCAAGAAAATAATGTGCTTAAATTGTATTTCTAACTCCTTTCCAATTTCTTCCCAAGCGGCTTGGCGAATATGTTGTTCACGATATTCAGGCAATCCGTGATTATATAAAACAACATGTTCTCTTATACTTTTTCAATCAAAACCTCCTCCATTTTTAAACATAAATTCACCAACACACTAGCTCTCTACAAAACCGCCTAAACGAGTGCTCACGTGAGACGAAAAGTGTGGATTTGCAGAAAATAAGCACATGCTAGCACGCGTGCCGTTGGGGATGTAACGTAATACGCATGAGATGACTTTAGTGTGGTTCTGATGTATTAACATACTATGTAAAACAGCGCTTCACACTTTTTGTCTGTAACGTAATAGCACGTGAGCTTACGTAATGTGACGTGACGTGAGCTCAGTGTGTTTGCGGCTTTACTTGTGCGTCGTCCTGGGCCCATAACCTAATGAAATACAATTGGGTTTTCTTAAGCCATTCTTTATTAACACTGTTAAAACTGAGAATACATTTAACTACTAATGACACATCTTACTTCTTCACTCTTGAGTCTAGAGAGAGCGAGAGCGTACATCTCACTCTTACACATCTATTGTAAAACCACAGAAGTATGAAGGAATGTAGCGCAACTATTTCCATGTTTTTCAACAGTTGATACTCCAGGGTTTTCAGTAACAGCTAATAATACGCTGAAAACCTTTTCCTGGTTACTATTTTTTTTTCGGGAGAGCATGGGTTTTTTAAATGCACCGTGTTCTTTAAGGTTAGTTACTAACTTACTGTAAGTCCGTTTAGCTGGTTGTCTCCTTTCCGGATATTTGTCCAAATACATCCGCTCCGCTACATTACAATTTTCTCCGCTGAAAATAAAACATGATAACATATCAAATTTTTCTTTATTTGAATAATAACCTGCCATATTTAGTTCAACTGAAGTAATGCCAAATTGTCTGACACCATACCTACTCATTTTTTTTTCCAATGCCTACTTCGCTAATTTGGGAAAAGAACAATACTTAGTTTGCAACAGCGTAGATTTGTGTTGTTTCAAAAAGAAAATAAACCCAGGAAGTTTTTATTTTTTTTTAAACAGTATCGTAAGGTTTAATTAAAAAAGCTGAAAAAGCATATGCAACACTCTAGGATCCAGGTCCGGACCCTGAAAATTTCATAAAGATGGTTAAAAAGGCTCGAAACGTAATTAAACAACACTGTCTGGTACATCATTGAATTAAGAATAAAAAATGCTCTCAAAATTTGACAATAAGAAATCAGGGCCGTATTAGAAAAAATGAAGTTGCTGGTGTTTGCTTGGAAACGAAACGTCGTATAAAAAAAATTGCGATGTAATCTTTAAGTTCATAACAAGTTGCTGTGAGAGAGTTTTGTCAGTTTAATAATAACGCCAAAGAAAAATAAAATCAAAAATCCAAAATATCAGTTTTTATTTAATATCTCAAAACTTACAAATATTACTAAAACTTTTTTTATGCCATATTATTAGTCCTCTGATTGCGCAACTTTTTCCCCATTTAATCAAAGTTGTAGCTCTTACCATAACCGAGATCCCCATAGAGGCCCTCCTTATCTTGGGCACCCTGTATACAATGAGTTCGTTGACAGCCAGTATCCTGAGAATATTTGACAATACGTAAAGTTATAGTCTCACCATGTTGTTTTGTTAGTTCCAAAAATTATTAAACTTCATTATTATCTATCTTGAAAAGTAGGGGTAAATTTATTTTGTGTTATTTATATTATACAAACTACATTACTCCAAGACATTTAACTTTTAGCCCTTTCGAATAGGAGGCATTGTGGTTTATGAAAATGTATCCAGAGATGAAATAGTTATTGATATCGATATTTTGTAAGTTTCAATTTTTTATATGTACCTACTAGGAACAATATTAGTATAGAATTTAAAATAAAACAACCCAGCAAACGAATGAACTATACAGCAGCAAGCTCCCTTGGTCTCTAAATTCGATACAACTACAGATACACATCTCGATATTCTACAGGGTAAAACCTATGAACTACCTTTGAAAATTATATTCATGCGTGTACAGAGTAATTTACAAAAGCGGAACAACTTCAACATCAATATTTTTAAACGGGGCACCCTATATTTGTTACCCGGAATTAGTGCCCCTCTGTATTGTTTATTTAATCCCAAATTTGTTTGCAATCTATTGCGGTGTTGCCAAATTATTAATTATTTGCCTTATTTTCTGGTTTTAAGCAACTAAATTATTAGCTGGTTTTGTTTTATTAGTTTATCTCTTATTTGAATTCCAATTTCGTTTAGATTAAATGGATGACCTAATTTAATCTAATTAATTCTTAAATGGAACATCCTATATGTTTTGTAAAAATGAAAACTTCTACTAAGTCCTCTTATTCTCTTATAACTATAAAATATTTTTAATATTGTCTGCGGCATTGTCAAGTCATGATTGTTTTCTTCAAATGTTCGTTTTTTTTTTTATATTCTTTTTTGTTTGCTTAAGGTTTAGATGGTTTGGACTATTGTAATATTTTATATATCGTTGTACATCTTCTACGGTTTATACCAAAGTATTTAATTTTATACCGACCGACCGACCCTATAATTCATCTCAGAAATCAATAAATTAATGTTTCCATCTTCTAAGAATTGTACTTAATTCTGCATATTTAAACCATAAAAAATTAATAATAATCCAGATGTTCTTCCCCTGAACTTTTATTTCAACAGTCTGGTGTCTTCACAATTATCCAAATATATATAAAAAAATGTGTTTACATTTTCGCTTACTACAAATATTTTTCACAATTACATTAGTCATGATATCTTGACGAGTGCAAATGCAAATCGTAACTTAACTGCGCCGATTATACACTTTACTGCTGCACAACGATTTATTTCTTATGTGGCTCATAAAGTTTTGAACTTATTACCAGATCATTTGAAAAAAGAAAAATTTCATCACACAAAAGGATTATGAATAACACTCAAATAATTAAAAATGCTGTTACGATTCTATGAATTGTAAAAACTGTAAGAATTGTAAAAATGGGTATACCATTAAATAATAAGTTTAGGGTGATAGATTTTACATAAGTATTAAGTTTTGACGTAGTATAATTCAGTAACTGTTTGCACACACAGACTTTAGTCCATAGTGCACACATAGGATTTAAATTGGTAATTGGTTAAATTTACCGTGTAGTATAGTGAATGTAATATTGTAATACGTAATGAATAAATAAATAAATAAATAAATTATAATGTTAAGGTTATAAGCTTAGTAGAAGTTGAAATTTTTAACAAAATACTTGAGTGTTAAAAAAAATTGAATAAAATTAATCTAAACCCGAGATTGGCAGGAAAATTAGGGGATCCTGCATAAAAACATCTCGTAATATCATATAAATAGTACTCGTGTAACTAACGCAACTATCAACAAAAAAAAATCAAATTAATATCTATAAAGAATAAAGAAACTGTGGCATACTTATTGCGGCAGTACAAAATCAAATTAGTTTAGAATATAATTATTAACTTGGCAATACCGCAACAGATTAGAAAGAAAAATTGGCATTACATAAACAGTAAAGGCGAATACAAATTCCGTGTAAAAAATTGAGGGTTCCATCTAAAAATATTTAAGTTTAAGTTGTCCCGCCTTTGTGGAACACAGTGGCGCAACCAGAAAATAAGTTCGGGCAGGGCGAAAAAAAAATAGCGCACAATGATGGTGCTTGGTTTTCAAGTAAGAAATAAGAAAAACAGAAAATCACAAAAGCAGCCAGGCTCGTTTCAATTTTTGTTTAATTTTACCTATCTTAGGTAGTGATGAGTAAACATGTCTTGTAAACAGATAGTTAGACGACCCGAGCTACGCTGCAGCCCCTCCCCCCCCCCCTGGTTGGGCCACTGGTGGAACACCCTGTGTATTCGAACGTTATTTCCAGAGTTAGTCCCCTATCATAGGTATTATCCTATAGCAAATATACATCTGTGTTTGTACCAGAAGAATAGAATTTATAGACCAAGGACACTGAAGATTTACATAAACGATTATAACACAATAGTTCGAAAATACTACTTATACTAAACACTAAAAACTTGCTAATCACTTTTTTATAATAATTGTTTTAGATACGCCGGAGACTGTGAAATAATACTCAAATATGGTAAATTGAAAGGAGGTATTAAGGACTTCCAGGTGATTAAAAAAAGTTTTCGAAACTCTATACAGGGCGTCCGAAAAATACGTGTACAACGTTTGACGACAGACTCCTGACGTTAAAATAGGTCGATCTAAGCCTACTTACTTATATCCAAAATTGTCTCGCTTAGCCGGTAAAGGGCGTCAAAAATTTGTAAAAATATTGGTTTTTCCTAAATTACGTGAAAACCTGCTAATCGATTTTAATGATTTTTAGTATGTAGACTAATACTATAAAATGACGTTTTCTAGTAGTATAGTCACCGGCTGTAAATAAGTGGAAGTGTTATAAAAGTGATATAATACGTCATCATTTCTCCCGATTTTTTTTATGACAACCCCGATATTTTTGTCGAGTGACTAAATGTATTTAGAAGCTATTTTACCTCTTTAATATTTTTAGTTGGATCAGCTGTTTTGCCAGAAAAAAAATATTTACAATTACCTGCATACATCAATTATTAAAACAAAGTACAACAAAGTTTGAAGTATGTATTAAAATTATTGTAAGAAACTAAGTAAAATGAAAACATTACTAAAGCAAATGTGTAAAATGACCGCCATCTTGCTAAATACACTTATTAACACTCCTTAAAAAATTATATTGGACCCTATTTAATGTCTCGGGGTTATTAAAATGGTTGCCTGCATTTAAAATCCGCGTCAATAAATCATGGCGTGTGTCTTGTAAACTTTTGTTTTAATAGCGCCCCACAAAAAGAAGTCACACATATTGAACTCCGGAGAACGTGGTGGCCATTTTACTGGTGCATCATTGCCCCTTCCAATCCATCGGTTGGGATATTGATGGTGTAAGTATTGCCGAACGGCAACGGAAAAATGGGGCGGGGCACCATCATGCACATACCACATTTCCCTCCGAAGTAAAAGGGGCAAATTTTCCAGATGAATTGGTAATGTGTCTTGCAAAAAATTTAAATAAATATTTTCATCTA